>OZ014508.1:27244513-27314513 GCA_963966075.1 Aphodius sticticus
TTTTTGCATTGGAATTCGCATTTTGTTCAGAAATTTTGAGGTCATAGTAAAAAGTGACCCTCATGAATGTTGTAGATATGTTTATGATCTGCAACTTAGTATAGGACGTTTTTTTTGATAAAACGTCAAGTTTCGCCGGAAAACGCAATAATCTATTGTGCACCTGCTTTCAACCCCCCCAAATAAACACTATACCATGACCTGCATTTAATTTTTTACGTTCACTATGACCCCCTTTACCATTTCCAATGAAAACAATAAATTTACAATAAGTTTACAATAAATTAATACCAGTTTTGGCATCAAATCAGTTAATTTGCCTGCACTAAAACTCAAATGCACAGGTATGAAGTTTTATATGGCAAATACAAATAATAACATATAATGTATATCAATCGGCATTTGCACAATTTACCAAATTAATTCGAAAACGAATGAAAGACTCATTAGAAGAGTTCTATACCGACGAACAAGCTGGCTTTAGTAAAAACAGTTCGACGATAGGTCGTTTCCATGTCGTCAATCACACAGATAGAAAATTTTGTTTAATTCAAATAAATTTGCATTGACTCTAACATAAACCGGTGTACCCGCCAGAAAAGGGCAAAATAACAACAAAAAATGTGTTTGAAAAGTCTATAGAATGCATTGAACGGACTGGAAATCTTTTGCACTACAAAAAAGGATATTGCCCGACAAAAAATATATAGTGTAGAGGGATTCCGTGAAGAGTTACAAGGTGTGAAGTGATGTCAGTGTAGAAATAGAAGAACGTTACTTCATCTTGTCGTTATGAACGACAAGACATGAACGACAAAAAAGACCAAATTAATGAATGAAAAGTACAAATTAACGGCGGTATTAATAACTATCAAACAACATTTATTAGAAAAGAAAAACAAAACAAGCATGCAGAGCAAAATTATAATATAAAGAAAATAAATAAAAATTTTACACTAATCAAGGTGCACAAAACTTAAACTAATTACAATGGTTTTAACGCAAAAAGCTATACAATAACAACCCTTTTATTGCACAGTCAAAGCTTTTTTTTGCATTGACTGGTCGTCCTCGTTTACGCTTTTGGCCAACTGGTATTAATTTGACCTCATTATGTGCTTCAACCAATTCATTCTGTTTTCCTGAAAAGCAACGATATTCCACTTTGCGGATATAAACGCACTTATTTGGTAGAAAGTTTCCGTTTATTTGTGCAAACAATATATTTGTTTGTACGTTGATTCGTACAAACTACTGTCGAAAACTCGGCGTTCTTAGCAATTTTACCAGACGCACAACGTCAACTGAGCTGTAGGCTTTCACCAGTTTACAGTATATATTGATAAATAGGCCGAATTGTGAGGAAAAAGTTTACATCTAACAATACAGTTGGAGTACACTCACGAAACATATTTTCAAACCAAAGCATAAATATTACATTAAAGGAAAAAATCGTCATCTTGTATACAAATATATTTGCTTGAATCATAATTTCTTTGGCGAAAGAAAACGTATTTTTTAATCAAAACAAAAATATTAGGTACTTTAAAGGAAAGTATTAATTTTTTTTTGTATCTAAATAGATTTATTTCACTTAATTATGCCAAATAAATTAATCTCTACAAGCAAATAAACGAGAGAAATCAATGAAGTAAATACTTGTGATAAAGAAATATTTTGATCAAAAAGAATATATTTGTTAAACTAAAAAATCTAGGCAGCTTGTGGAAAGGCGTTAGAATACAATATGCCAAGGTTCATGTGTTATAAAACTTGAAAATAAATTGTATGAACAGATGAATAAACAAATTATAGATTTTTAGTAAAAAGTGTCATATGAACTTATACTTGCTTTATCAAGTCCTTTTTAAGATGTAATATGTAATGTATGTTTTTCTATTTTCAATTTTTAAGAAAACAACCAAAATAAAACATAAATTTAATTAAAAATTTATTTGACAAAAGATAATTCAGTTAAAATTTTTAGTGAATTCAATTTCCCACAATTTGTATACACGGTGTTTCACGGAACTGGTACATTAGAAGTTTCTCATATTCTACTATTTCGGGAAACTTGAAATTTTGGAATTAGAATTTACTCGATCTTGTACTCTTCAGCTAAAATATTCCAACCTTAACGTCACGTCCGGCCACCGGAAGTCATCGGAAGTTGTTATTTTAAATGGAATGATGATTTCCATATTATTTTTGGTTTTTACGTATCAAAATACATCATTTTTGATAAGGTTTCTCTATACCTAAATATCACTATTTTTGAGTTTTCTTTTTATTTTACTAATTTTTTGGCGATTTTAGCGGTGGCGTTTAAAATTAAATATCTTGGTTATTATTGAACCTAAAAGATTCATGATTGGTGGTCCAGAACTAGAAATATAACCAAATAAGACAATGTTTAGTTCATAATGATATCTTATACAGAGAGTTCAAAATTTCCAACACAATAATTGAATTTTCAAAAGTAAAATACTCATTTTTTTTCAAATGGAACAGCCTGTATACCGATGCGCAATTCGATAGGAAATCTTATTCCCCATCAATCAATATTAGGATTCTCTATATCTATCTTTAATAGTTTTTGAGATATTGTCACTTTTTCTTTAAATCCATTTTGAATACTCCTGGGTTGCATAAGGAGGATAACATCATTTTTATAAATTGGCAATTTTCTATGTGCAGTATTTAAATAATAAAATGTATTTGACTACAGTTATTTTCACATTTTTCTAGTCATTTTTAGCACATTTACAGTGCTCGGGATTTATCGTGTACGCCCGATGGTTGTCGCTGCTAATGCAATTCTACCCTAATTTTTATAGATCTTTACATTTGACAGATATGTTTGTTTGTATCCATCTATCGCTAATAATTGTGTATACAGTTGTACGGGGTTATTAGTTACGAAATTGAAAACGCCGATGGTTATTCGAATAGTGATATTTTGAATTTATTTTTCATTCATGGAGAATAACCAAGATATTCAATTTTAAATGTAACCGCGAAATTCACCAAAAAATTAGTAAAATAAAAATAAACTAAAAAATTGTGATATTTTTAATTATAAGGAGATCTTATCAGAAATTATGTATTTTGATACGTAGAAACCAAAAATAAAATAAAATCGTTCCATTTAAAATAACAAAGTTGATACCTACTTCCGGTGGCCGGACGTGACAGTTAACTTAGTATTTTACTTAATATTTTAGCTGAAGAGCTCAGATCGAGTAAATTCTAATTCCAAAATTTCAAGTTTCCAGAAATAGTTGAATATGAGAAACTTCTAATGTACCAGTTCCGTGAGATATCCTGTACCTATACATAAAACTTTTTTATTAGCGAGATACTACACATAAGATATTAAAAAAAAAATACTTTCTGTGCTATCCTTAACCTGGTCGATCAAACGGGAACCGGCCGAGGTTGCAAATTTAGTATGTCAAAACTCCCTTGAAATTTTCCTGAGAAACACGTTTCAAGGTCCCTGGTGTCTAGACGATTCAGTCCCTCCTCTGATTGAGTGAAAAAACAAGATCTTTATTATTGCGTTTCCAAAACTTCTATCTTCGGCTAGAAAATGAGTCGAATATTTTCATACCCCTAAATTGTGAAAGTTGTCTGTTCTGAGTAATGAAGTAACTGATAATTTTTTTAATTTAATGTTAACAGGAAAGCATAATTTTATTCTCTATGTGTTAGTCATATTGAAAGTTAGAATTTTACTACCTATATAAACTTAAATTTCAAATTCAACATAACATTTTGTACCAATGTTTGTATGACTATAAACATTAACGATGTAGTCTACCAGAAGTGTACCGTAGGTTCGAAATCCTAGCGTTAATACGCATTGTAGAGATATGAAATTTTTACAGTGGTTTTCTGATGTAGTATTGCATATTGGAAAGTATATAAAAGTAATAAATAATTAAATAACGACATTCATTTTTTTTGGTATACATTATTATTTTATGAAAATGACTTTCCAAAATAGAACATAAAAAAATAGAAAGGTTTTACCTACGAACTTAGTTTGAATTATTTATCGTTGTTACGTGATTTCGAACCCGCGATTTAGAAAAAAATTGGTTTTTCTAAGACACCTTTGACGTTAGCGTTTGTTTCATGCGTTTTTTTACGTCCTATTTTAGACCTGTGGTTAGTTTCCATTGCAAATAGTTTTTCTCAAAACACTAACAAACATTTTCATTAGTGGGGTATACTTGCTCCTTAAGCATTAACGTTAACTTTCGTTGCATTTTTAACAGACTAACGGATCAACGGGTAACAAAGTATTTTTTGTTGTTAACGAATTAGCAATTAAATTCTAGTCGCTTATAATAAATCTAAAAAATATAGAATACGTTGCTTTTATTACATTAAGTGGTTTTGACTTTGACGGCAGCACAAATAATTTTTTGTATATAATTATATATAATAATAACATTTCAATTATGGCGTTCTATACTTTAGACGAGCAGATTAATGGTATTCACAGAAGTAGTGGCTTATATGGTTACTGATAAACATATTTCATATTGAAAATAGTTTTTACTTACACCTGGAAGCTAAAAACTTAATTTCTTACAAAAGAATCACGACATTGGGATTCAAACGGTGATTATTTTGAAAAATCAGTAAAAAAGATTTTCTGTTTTCTCTTTTTAACTCAATCCGGAAACAAAATGTAGAAGTATTAAAGAGTTTTTGTTTTTTTTTTAGATCATGAAAGGAGCCTATACATATGGAACGATGAAAAGTGGTATTCAGTAATGCTAGCTAGTATTACGCTTGAACCGTACCGGCTATAATTTTAAAAGTGTATCTTGCACAACTAGAAAAATGGCCCATTAATGTAATTAGTCAAAATGGCTCACTGGTTTTACTTAGATTTTCCTTAACTAATTGTTTTGTAAACTGAGTGACTTAGAAACGCATACAAACACCATTGTCATTTTACTTAAATAATTATTGTCAATAAATTATTTTTAGATTTCAATAATCTTGCACATTGAAGCGATTTACGATGATCTTGATGGACATAGGAAGAATCTTGCACTGGATTCTTGAAACAACTTTACTGGGAATCTGGATAGCCAGTTTTTACAAGATGGGAAAAAATGGCGCTCTATCACTTCCTCGTTGCACCGTTTAAATGTTACACTTCGTCAAAGGAATATCAAAGACAACCTATTCCTATAAACAATACATTCCAAAACTATAATCTTATATCTATAAAACTGTCCGGATTGAAAATTTTGTTAAACTCAAATAAATATGCATTGACTCAAAGAAAGCTGTTGTTTCAATTTAGTTTATTAGCGTCAGTTTGTGTTTTCGGTAAAAACTTACAATTGGTGTATTATAGCAAAGAAGTATGATTGTTTAACTTAACAAAATTGTTGGTGAGTTAAAATCCGATATTTCAAGTTTGCACTAAACGGTGCTTTGATGAAAGATCTTATTAAATAATTAACGAAATTAATGTGGACTTCTTATTCAGAAAAACTTTTCGAAGGGGCAGGCTTTGACAAGTTTATTATATACTGAAAATTTGATTGCTGCGACGAAAGTAAGCGGATTTTTGAATCAAAGCAAAAATAATACTTTAAAGCAAAGAAATCTCTTGAAAAAACTCGTTTTGATGTAAATTTTGTTAAAAGGAATTTGCGGACCAGAAATTATATGGTAGAAAAGAAATGGGTTGTGGGAAATTGAATATTCTAGTCGTAAATATCTCATATACAAAATTCAACTTCATGTATACACATATATATTTGTTTTAATAAACATTGGATTTCTTTGAAAAATAAATAAAAACAAAAATATTACTTTAAATAAATTAATAAATATTGATCCAAAATAATAAATTCAAAAGCAAATGTTTCTTAAAAACAAAAATCTGTTCTATCTGGGTAGGCACGGACTACGAAATGAAATTTATTCGCTAAAATGGTGAAAATACGGGTTGAAATTTGTATGACAATGTTACCGACCTGAACATTAAAAAAGGGTGGTAATGGTTTTACTTATAAATTAGTAAATCAGTAATTATAAATATAACAGTGTAAATTGGCAAATATATTCTACTTTAAAACTCAAAAAACTATGTTTCACCAATTTCAAAAATTCTTTTAAGGGGGAATAATCGACAGGTAATTTAACCAACATCCGTATAACCGTAAATGTTACGAACGAACAAATTTGTAATTAGATTCTGCGTTCAAAATAGGACCCACGTGTTTCGCCAATTTCTAAAAATCTAGTCTTGGAGGTGCAAAAAATGGAAAGCTGATTTGACTATGCATTTATTTTGTTTAGATTTTTTATTAAAAGTGCTTTACGTTCGATTACTTTTAGAAGTAAGAACCTATACGTGTTTTGTGATTGCCATACAAAGCGGATAAGGGTTGTAAAAAAGTGAGAGAGAGTGTTCTATGATTGTATTTACGTGTTGAGACATTTAATTCAAAATAAAGAAACCCGCTTAACATTTACCGAAAATCCAGTTACCAGAGTGAAAATACATTGGGTGTTTCTTATAGTAATACGGAATATTAACCAGCGACGAAATTCTTGATGCAAAAATTAATATTTTTTTTTCTTGCGCTGTTTCCTGTGAAACCTCAACACTAACTGCTTTTGGATAAACCGATGGAAGAACGTGCTTTACCATTTTACTTTTCCAAAACCCTATTAAGAACATGTATGAGGGTTTGGAAAACACTTATTATTTATAATTAGCGGAAATGTACGAGTGCGGTTCACTGATGCAAGGGAAGATAAACTAAAGTCCCCATCATGATACACGCCAATAATTATAATGACACCAGCGTTGTATAATAATGACAGTTTGTTCAAATAATGACTTCATTATTTGAACGAAGTGTCATCATTATACAACGCTAGTGTCAAAGTCTGTCAAAACCTAGGTAGATGACAGTTATGTGACAGTTCGCGTCTACATAATTGACAAATACATTTAAAATATTTGATATAAAATGGAATTTATGAGTCGTAGATAAAACGTCGTATGTATTCGACTCGCACACGATATATCGCTCGCATGTTTACACGCTCGCCTACGGCTCGCGCATAAACTTCATGCTCGCGATTTATATCCTTAGTTTTGTGCTCGTCAAATAATATACTATTTCATCCTACACTATACGAAAATGTCATTTTTACGTCTCTATGTGGACACGAAAAGATCGATGATCAAAAGATCCATCTGATATGATCGATAATAACCGATTTATCGATCTGATCTATTTATCGGTGTTCAATTGTGAACAAATATCGATTACAAATTTATTGCCCACCCGTATCAGTAGCTCGTCTTTAGAGACGGGCCACGGGTGTATTTAATGCGATAGTGGTGGTAGGATAAAAAAAGCTCACCACAAAAAAAAAATTATTTCTGTACCTCGAGAAAGAATCACTGTCTTGTCTTGGTACGCTTTGCAGTTTTTTCGGGTAACGGTAGTAGGGTTCGAAACCCAAAGGGAGACAAGCGCCCCACCCCTTGCCCATATGTAATGACGCCCCTGGTTGCATCCCATTTTTCAATAAATATTATACATTCACAACACTTTGTAATTTAGTACCGAAGAAATAGCGGGTATTATTTACATAGCTCTTATCGTTTACTTATTTTCAGTATAAGGAAATAGTTCCTAGAATATGTAGTATCCTTCACCTTCAACAGTTTATATTCCATTTCTCGATATTTTAATGTACTAGCGAAAACTTCTCTAAGCATTATACGCGATATTGATATAATGGTTGAAAAAAAAGTAAGTTTGACTATTTTCGAAAGAACGCAAATATTTGTTGGAACACAATCTGCAGAAGGGGACAAATATTATAATTACAAACTCTTCATCCGGACAACTTTATTATCTTATTATCTAGTAGGTTTAATTCTGTTTGCAGTCTCAACTTTGACGGGTAAGTTTTAAATATAATTTTGTTAGTATAAGCCACAAAATAGCAGCAATAAAAATATGTAGATATCTTCTAATTAACTTATGTTTCTAGACCCCTCTTTAAAGCGGTGATCTCCAAACATATCTTTTATCACGTTCCTCTGCGGCAGAAATAAATACTGAATGATATTCATAACATATACAGATTTTTGCATGGTCCACGACGGACCTTTTTACCCCAACCACGTTTAGCTTAACTATTTAGGTTATAAAAATATACCATTTTCTCTAGTGGAAAAGTAGCTACAAAAGTTAAACAAATTACTGAAAATATTGCGCTATTATAAGTGGCAATGAAAGTAATATATTGTTCTACACTAAAAGGAAAGTCAGATAAAAAACACTTTCGTGCAAATTTAGACGCGCGGTCGTATTGGGTCGTACATATCCCTCCAGCAGCATCGCGTGACGTCTGGGTGGTCTCCATTTGTTTTCCCCGTACACCTCTTTGCGATAATGCAATCCGATTATATTAATGCGACACGAGTTTTTTGGACACTTATGGTGGGCGTTTTTACTATGCTTGCTAAGTTCGTGAAATTTTGGTCCAAGTTGATTACTTGATTACTAATCAAAACGAGTTCATATTACCAATATAGTTACGGTGACCATTATTTTCTGACCAAAAAACAGGACAAAAAGCACCTTTCCTGTATCAAACGATTATTCTAGCAATCTGAACATACAACAGTTAAATATAATCAAGGTCAAACTAAAACAATTATCTATACGTAATAAAATATAATTATAGAAAACAGAAAATAATATTCAAAGTTATACAAATAATTAATGTTGATACTTTACGACATTGTGTATTTATGCATTTGTTTTAAAATATCAGTTTTATCATTCAAGAATTCCTTAAATTCTAAGCAATTGATATATTATTATAGTTGCTTCTTTAGAATTAAAAGTGACTTGATAGTTTCCACTTTTAGTTGAGTCTTTTCAGTTGACCAAATATTGTTCATCCGATGATTCACTTAAAAGTACCCATTCCAATATTTCAATTTCTTCGAATGCAGTGTTCCACTGGTTTATATAACCAATGCATGTCTCATAGAAATTAGCCACGTGCAGATTTAAATTCGGATATATTAATGTGCCCAGATTTCTCTATTTTACGTATAAGTTTTTTACATTTAATGGTAAAAATAGCTCATATTTTCTTGCCATTAATTTACATTTTAGATTTTTGATAATCAATGGTATTTCTAGCATGTATATTATTTGGGATGCAATATGAGCAATTGTAATTATGAAAAGTAGCAGTTTGACTGTACAAAAAAACAGCCAAACTTCTGAGCACGGAACATTAAAAAATTGTTTCAAAATTATGGTGCATCTTTCTTGGTTTAAGAAATATTCCTTTAAGTCTTTAAATAGCTTTAGGATCCTTTCTATTGCTGGTTTAAGTATTAACAATCTGGTCTTACTGTATCCTAATATATCCTAATAGTTTCTGGTACTCTACATCAACGTTATCACAGATTTCCTTGAAATTTTCAATACGCACAATATATATATATATATATATATATATATATATATATATATATATATATATATATATATATATATATATATATATATATATATATATATATATATATATATATATAAGAATAAATTTTAACAACTACGTTTTCTATATCAATGGGAACCCATTCTTCTGCTCCAACTAAATGTACACATAAAAAAACAGTACAAATGAATAAAAACCAGTACATTTACGCTTAAAGGAAAAAACCAGTACAGCGTCTTAAAAAACAGTACTGTACTGCCAAAAACAGTACGAATGGTCACCGTAAATATAGTACGTGAGAGCCAATTTCCTAATGTCCGATTTAGGGCCATTTTGCAATTGTGGTACATAGTTGGAATCAGGGCCGCCGAGACATATGTTCGGGCCCGTGGCATGTATGTGGTTCGCCAGCTGCCATAAAAAATGGATATAGAAAATAAATAAATAAAATAAATAATGAGTGACAACAGCCATAACTATTGCATGGCGCGAAAACCAAACGGAAAAGAGAACAAGTGCAGTAGGTCGCGAATGAAATTTGACTAAATAAACGGTCGGTACGATTTGGAAAAGATTGGAGGAATTATTACAATCTTTTGAAGATACAAATTCTAAAGTCAATGCAAGTAAATATGAATGTAAAATTTACACGCGTTCTTTTTAACCAATTTTGCCGATCCCTTGAGGTTCGTTATAACCGAAGTTGATTGTAGTTGATTGTAGTTGATTCACAGATGGCTGAATCCAAAGCTGGACACAAAAGCGTTAATCCGTTAATCGTTAATTAACGAAGTTAAATTTTTCGTTAACGAATTAACTTTTAAGTTAACTTTAAAAACATTAGCGGACTGACTAACTTCCGCTACATTCATCATCCCTTAATTCAAGTCAGTTAGATCGGAAATATCATCAATAAATATTTCAAATGGTTGTATAGGCATTATGTGCAAGTTCGGACTTGGTTTTGTTTACATGAGTGACGTGCTACTTTGTGTGACGTGGGGTCCGTATATAAAGCATGCGCGCGAGTTGTTTTGTTTTTAGTTGTTTCAACTGCAACCTCCTTAAGCCCCTACGGAAGCCCCCTTTACGTCATTATGTGCAATTCAAAAGCGCAATTAAATTCGTCAAGTCCACTGTAATGTTTTGTTTTACGCTATGAAACATTTTAAAATTATTAAGTTACATGGAATTAGGATCAATTCGATCAGTTCTAAATACATGTGTAATTGCGTGCGTTTATAACAGCAATCTAGGAATTTATGTCTAAAACAAAAATTCGGTGACACCACTGTGTATAGACGCGAAACATTTTGAACCTATTGAACCTATTTTGAAACCTATTGCGCATTTCGTTATTTGTTATTGTTTGCTGTGATTTAAAAACTGTGTGTGGAAGAAAATCGTAATCAATAATTTAATAGCAAAGCATGGAGGTTATGTTTGCTACCAACCCAAAGCAACTATTGTTGTAAAAAAATAAAAATCACTCATGTTCAAGCCATGCGATTTATTAAAGTTGCACAGATCTAAATGGTGTAGGTACAAATTGTCATAAAATTGCATGAGATTTTTCAAAACTGTATTGTTGAAAGTGCAGGTTTGAACTGCATAGATATAAAAGTAGCTTTAGTTGATCTTTTCATCTTTGGATCTTGCAATGTAGTTCTTTCAGTTACCACGGTACCTAGTTTTAAAAGTTTCTAAAGGTGCTCTTACACGTAGCCACTTTTGTTGCGCGAGATTCTATTGCGACACTATGAAATGGCATGTTGTGTTCACACGTGAGATAAAATCAGTCAAAAGTTGCGCCACTTTCGACTAGCGCCAGCGCCAAGTGGCAGCCACACATTTTGAAGTTGCGAGGCTATTCACACAGTACACGCCACTTTTCATTGCTGCAACTTGTAAAAGTGGCACGTCGGATGTCAAGAATTGCTCAAGGAACGACTGCACACCCTCGTACTTGTAGTGGTTGTGTTTATATTCTGCCTCATTAAGTTTTTGCGGCGATAGTGATACTGTGTTGTAGTTTATTCCATAAAAATGGATTCAGATTCTGATGCCGATGAGAGGACTAGAGCAGCTGCGTGTTATGAGCTAATGTTAATGAGCTAGTCAAGGCTGCTTTTGTAGGAAAAGTCTCAACTATAGCCTATCGCCGAACTTGAGGATAAAGTAAAGTAGACTTGTAAATTTTTCTAATTTAACAGCCTTACTGAAATTTTAACGTTGCCTCGTATTATTGCATATTTTGTCGAACCTACAGGAAGAAGTCCCCAAGAATGATAATAGGAGGATCTAAATGTAGAGAAATTTAATTTTAAGTTTAGCCTAACATTCCCATCAATGTCCATTTTTACGATCGTAAAAAAATTATTCGAACAAAAAGTCTCGTCTTGTGTTGGGTTAGGAATTACTTTAACAAGTGGAATAAAAATTTTGCTCAATGTGCATTATGGGGAAAATATAAAATCAGTTGTTTATTTACGAGAAGTTTAGTTGGAATATTTATTGTAATATTTATTTATTTGCTTTTTTAGAACGACATATTTATTCGAAATTCTTTTCACAGAAGAAGGATTTATTTTAACTTGTTTCTGTTGTTAACATTGTTTGTTGAAATAATAAATATTTATTATTATTTATTTTTTTTTTAGATAATATTTATCGGTTAGCATCCTTTATTTACAAAATATCAATTTGATAAGTTTTTTACTTTGTTGAAGTTCGATAGTTATCGATAGTATCGATAGTTTTAACCAACACTAGCCTGATGTTGAAGTATTTATTTTTTTACGTATATACTGTATTTTTTTCTGGGCCAGATAGAATAACAGATTTATCTGAATCGGGTCCATTTAGTTAACTGGTTTGTGACAAATATGTATTCTGGATGCACTCTGTACTTAACACTGAACTAATAAATGATTTATTATTATTATTATTATGTATACCGACACTAGTAGATGTATATACGGCGTATATACATCTACTAAATGTTGCGCCACTAAAGTGGAAGTGGACCAACACGTCGGTCCATTTCTGTGTGGCGCTAGTACCGTGTTTGTACCTGTTTACACGCAGCAATATTTTAGCTGTACGCAACTTTAAAAAATTGCGCGCTGTACTGAAAGTGTCGCAATATTTATAGTTGCAGCGTTGTTCACACATTGCAATATAAGAATTGCGCCATTTTTTAACTTGCGCAATACGAAAAGTGGCGTCGTGTAAGAGCACCTTAAGGCAATTTTTACATGTGCAACCGCAAGAAAATTCCGCAGTTATTTGGGTTGCATACTCACCGGTAGATCGGCACTCAACATAACCTATATTTTTTTTTATAAAAAGTTAACGAATAACGGGTAACTTTAACTTCCGTTACATTTGTAACAAATTAACGGCCTATGGGTTAACGAAGTTAACTTTTTCGTTAACGGATTAATGATTAACGAAGTTAACTTTCTGATTAACTTTGCCCAGCTTTGGCTGAATCAATCAGAGGCGGCGCTAGAGTGTTGATTCCGGGAAATAGCTATTCCAGTGGTTACAATAAAAAAGTCAAAAATCTAAAAATGGCCCTTAGAGCAGACATTTATTATAAACGTAACTTTACATTTTCCTTCTCTTTTAAGATCCAAAGGCAACATTCAACGATTATGTGGAAGCAATATATCCTATAATGTGCGTGACTATATTACTGTTCAATTTCGCCGTGACAGTTGCCACTAGACGCGAATTAAAACGCCTTTTTATCCGAGTTGGAAATTTCGATAAGTTTGGACCACCAAACAATTTGGAATTTGTGAGAAAGAATTTGGATGCGTTTGTCGGTTTCCTATCTGTATACATAACGGTAGCATTGATACTAGTAAATATCAAGATGCTAGTGGATATGGAATCTTTTCGCCAATTGAACAAACTTCAAGGAAGAGATGTAATATGCGGCTTTAACACAGGCCTGGACTACATGCTGTATGACATCAGAACTGGTTACCTGTGGTATATCCACCTCATCTTCCAGTTCTATTGCTTGTGGGCAGCGTGCTTTGGTGGAGTTATGGTCGGCTGTGGTATACTCACTGCTGCCGAATTGGTCATTATCCGGATTCAACATTTGGATGAGCTGTTACAGGACTGCATCAACTCTGATTATGATGAAAAAACAAAGAAGCTAAAATTAAACAATTGCATACGATACCACCAAGATATTATAGAGTACGTAAGCATACTTATACATACTTATACACAAATCTTCCTTGTTCCCTCAAGCCCCCGTCAACCGTGCTTAGCTTAACCGACTCCTGCCCGCTTGCCCGATCTATTTCCTAATGCCACTTACTAATCGGTTGCAAAAGTATTCAGCCCTGTAGACTAGGGTGGTTCAAAAAAGCATTGCAAAAATTTTTGTGATGATAGAAAGCAACGATCCCCCCAAATCGTTTCCAAATCCAAAAAAAAGCGGACACGTATTTTTTTTTTCTTCGAAATTTTGATTCTTAATGGTGCCCGTCGAGGCCTCAAATTTACATAAGAAAATGCATGGGAAAAAGATATTTTTTGGTATTTTTCGAATAATTGTTCGGGGTTTGGGAAAACTTTAGATTGAAGTTATAGGACTTGTAGAGGACTTTCCAATGAAGAATTTGAGGTATTATACATATGGCTTTGACGCCCCCAACCCACCCCCACAGTGCCCTGAAAACTACCATTAAATGAAAAATGTACATTCTTCAGAAAATTTACCCTTCTAATCACTTCATTCTCTTTTTTCTCATAGAAATCATTACTATAAGTCTAGTTGAATGTTTATAAACATTTGTCAGGTAAAACTCCGTCGGACATCTGTTTTCTGAGTTCGAAATGGCAGTTTATTATCTTAGAGTGACATTCATTAAACAAATTCTTCCTATTGTTTAAACAATCAATTATTATTAATTTTCAGCTGTTATTCTAATTATGGTAAAAGTCAGCTTTTTTGTGAATTTAACTTATAAATTTTATGTTCGAGGTATCTTGCCTATGTTATTAGCTAATAAACCCAAATTTGCTTAAACAAATTCCATTTGTTTAAACAATTTTTTTGCAATTCTCCTAACATTCATTTTCTTAGATCGCTCTGGTCAACTGTTATTGTCAAGTGACATCATTTATATTTTGGGATAATTTCCATTGTTTAAATAATAAAATATTATTCAAATGCATAATGGTGATATTAATATCAAATACATTAATGGTGAAATTTATAAGTTAATTTCTCAAAAAAACTGAATCTTTCCCATAATTAGAAAAAATGAATGAAAATGAATAATGATTTATTGTTTAAACAATAGGAGGAGTTTTTTTAAGAATAATTTCACTAAAATAATAAACTGCCATTTCGAACTCAGAAAACAGAATTCAAACGGATTTTCGAGAAAAACGGATTATTTAAACAAATAAAATTTGTTTAAACAAATGGAAATTAACTGACAAATGTTTATAAATATCCCACTAGACTTATAATAATGATTTCTATGAGAAAAAAGAGAATGAAATAATTAGAAGGGTCAATTTTCTGAAGAATCAAAATTTTGTCATTTAATGGTAGTTTTCAGGGCACTGTGGGGGGTGGGTTGGGGGCGTCAAAGCCATATGTATAATACCTCAAATTCTTCATTGGAAAGTCCTCTACAAGTCCTATAACTTTAGTGTCAAGGTTTCCCAAACTCCCAATAATTATTCGAAAAATACCAAAAAATGTCTTTTTCCCATGCATTTTCTTATGTAAATTTGAGGCCTCGACAGGCACCATTAAGAATAAAAATTTCGAAAAAAGAAAAAATACGTGTCCGCTTTTTTTGGATTTAGAAACGGTTTGGGGGGATCGTTGCTTTCTAAATAAAAATAGCCAATTTGAACCACCCTACTGTACACAGACCATAACTCAAGACCAGGTCTACAGGTTGGCTGTTGTGTTTTCCTAAATGTTCTTGCAATAAAGGCCATGAACAAGATTTGATTGTAATGATTCAATTGAATCGGTGAGTGGAAGAACAGAAAATTCCAAAATTTGACATTTTAAACTAAGATAGCCATATTGTATAAAATGTCTCGATCTTTACGAAAATATGAAAATAAGTAGAAGCACCGTACTTCACGCATTGACTGGAAGAACAGAATAAGTCTTAATGGTAGCATAATATTTTTATGGCCTTACGTTAGAAAATTTTCGAGAAAAAGACAATTGAAGGTTATGACGAAATTTTGAAACTAAGTATCTTGCAACTATGTGAAGTCACTGGCGTTAATATCGTTGATGCAACGTTTAGATAAAACAGCTTAGATGCAGCTTAGATAAAACCTCAAACTTTTGAATTTGAAATAGAACACCCTGTATATTTTGACATTTTCTCTTACAGTCTTCCATTTCCTATTCACTACGCTTGTTACAGTGTTATGTAAAAAATATCTAGAAATTAACAATAACCATTATTACCTAATTCTAAAAATTAACAAAGAAAAAATTCATAACAAAAAATAACAACAACAAGAAATAAACCGATCAAATTTAAAACAATGTGTTCTTGTCAATGGTTGAGAATCCTCCTAAACCAACTAGAGTAGTTGCCGAAGAAAATGTAATAATGTTTTGTTATTTTTTTTTCCTTTTTTAATTTTTAGACCTAAGTAATAAAGGTTTGTTAACTTCTAGATGTTTTTGATATAATATTGAAGACTGTAACAGAAAATGTCAAAATATACTGGGTGTTCTATTTCAAATTCAAAAGTTTGAGGTTATATCTCAGAAACTGTAAACGTTGCATCAACGATAGTAAAGCCAGTGACTCACATGGTTGCAAAATACTTAATTCCAAAATTTCGTTAAATTCGGTGGAGCCGTTCCGGAGATTTTGTCACTTTTATTTCATAACCTTCAATTGTCTCTTTCTCGAAAATTTTCTTATGTAAGGCCATAAAAATATTATGCTACCACTAAGACAATTAAAAAGTCTGTCAAATTCATTAGAAAAAAATTGGGTTGTCATTTAAAAAATGTCGATCTGTTCAAAACAATTGAAGGTAAAAGAATTAATTTGATATCATAAGGTGTATTTTGATAATTATAAATCGACGTGTTCGAGGATTTTTTAAAATAGCAAACCGTTCTTGAGATTTTCTCATGTTTCCATACTCTGCGCGCTCACTGTATAGATGGCTAGCCCACCCACACTTTCAAACTATCAAAAGAAACTAAAAATCGTCCCACACATCCAACAAAATCAGCATATAAAAACCCAATACCTTTATTATTATTTGTTATTAATTAACTACCTAAAAATTGCTAACTTAAGAAAAGTGAAGCACTATTTAGAAGGAGAAGGGAATTTTTCGGCGAAATGTCCGATGGTGTAGACGTTGCTGGAGACGAGATCTCTCAAAGTGCGGGTGTATGTGGGCGATGCAAAAATAATGTATCCTCGGAGGTAATGTGTGATGGTTGCAATAACCCTTTCCATCCAAGTTGCTTGAAAAGGCATTGCAAGTCCAAGGAATGCGAAGGAAGAAACCGCGAGGGACAAAGTGAGGTTAACTGTGATGTTACGGAGAATGAGGTCAGGTTGCTGAGAATGGAAGTGGAGCTGTTAAAGGCTATTATAAAGGAGAAAGAAGATAAGAACAGTATCCTTTCAGAGAATAATGTGCTTCTCAAAGAGAAAATTGTAATGTTAGAAAAATCCAAAATAGTATATGGTGGTGACATCTCTCAAACGTCAACCTATGTGCAGCCGAGATCGATGGAAAGTGCCATCTCTAGGCGAATAGTTAGATCAAATAACTCAGATTCAAAAAATAAAACATCAGATAGTAGCAATCTTCATCCCGAAGAACAGAAAGAGAATGTAAGCGATAAATCTAAGATTTTGAATTCGAATGAAACTAAAACATACAGTGGGACTCTTCAGCAATTGAATGTGAATGACAATCTAAACAATATGCAAAGGAAGCAACAACAAGTGATGGATTCAGTTATTAACTTAGCAAATCCAACACAAGCGGATATTATAAACAAAGCTGACGATGATTGGATAATGGTTAATAGAGACAAAAGAGTCAAGCAGAACGGGAATAAACTGCCACCCAGTAAACAGGGCTCTTCGGTTGTGGATTCAGGCGGTTTTAGCGGCCATCCGAAGAAGTATTGGATATATGTTGGACGTGCATCCAAGGCCACTAATTCGGATCATGTGAAAGAGTATATCAGTAAAAAGCTGCCCTTGATATCCAACTCCCTGGTGGTTGAACAACTGAAAACGTCTGGCTATTGCAGTGCGTTTAAGGTTGGCTATGATCCGACATTTAGTGAGGACTTAAATAAATGCGAATTCTGGCCGGCTGGTACAATTTTCAGAAGGTTTAATTTTCGCAGATCTTCTGATCCCGGCAAGTCGAATGGGAATTTTCAGTGAATGGCAGTTTATTGCACGGAGCTGATAGTCACTCCGACAAAATTTTAATATATTATCAGAATACAGGCGGCATTAGGACCAAATTAAATGAGCTTTCCCTTACCATCCACCTAATGGATTTGGATATTATTATTTTGACGGAGACATGGCTAACCGGTGATCATGCGGACGCGGAACTTGGCTTGTTCGATTATAATGTATTTCGTTGTGATAGATCGATTAACACAAGTGTTCATAAGCGTGGGGGTGGCGTGTTGATAGCAGTAAGGCATTTAATAACGGCTGCTCTTGTTGAGCATAGTGCAACAAATTTGGAGTTATTGTTTGTAATGATTAGTTTTAAGCATAGAAGGGTACTTATTTCGTCTGTATATATTCCACCTAGTTCATCTGTAGATGTTTACAATGATTTCTGTAAATGTTTTTAAGAAATTGTAGATAGACTAAAACCCGACGAATGTTATTGTTGCGGAGATTTTAATTTACCTAATATGATTTGGGATAATGATATTTATTGTTCGGTTCCAGTTGGGAGATCAACCCCTCAATCGTTATGTATCTCTAATACAATTGCTTATTTGAATTTGTATCAATTAAATGTTATAGCAAATAATGAAGGCAGGTTCTTGGATTTAGTGCTTAGTAATATTCAAAATACTAAAGTAGTTGTAGCAGATGTACCAGTTTTACGTTGTAGCGCACATCATCCTGCATTGTCTTTTTATGTAAATGTTTTGGAGTCTGAAGCCAATTTTCTCGGCAGTGAGGGAGAATATTATAATTTTAAATTGACGAATTTTAATGGCCTTAATGATTATCTTGGGTCTTTTGATTGGGATTTATTGCTTAATGATTGCAGCGTCGAGGCTGGCCTTCAGATTTTTACGATGTTCTCTTCCATGGGTATGATTTGTTTGTTCCCACAGTAACGCGCAAGAATTGCAAATTTCCGTGTTGGTATGATGATATTCTAAAATCTTTAACTATTAGTAAAAAAGTGGCACACAAAAAGTATAAAGAAACATTGTTACAAACCGATTATGAAATCTTTTCCAATCTAAGGCGTAGATGTGGTCAGTATTCAAAACCGTGCTATGAACGTTATATTAGGAAGCTTGAGGGTTCTATAAGTGATGACCCTAAACAATTTTGGTCTTACGTTGCAAGTAAGAATAATACTCGGGATATTCCGGCTTCGATAATATTCAATGACGATAGCACTTGTAATCCTCATACAATAGTGGACTTTTTCAGGAGTTACTTTGCTTCAGCGTATGTAGACCACGCAACTCGGCATGATGTTGAAGTTCCTACCTCAAATCCGAATGATGTTGTTTCGGCGGTTGAATTTAGTCTTGCAGAAGTTTTCAATTCATTTGACCGGCTCAAAATTTCTACTATTAGTGGCCCAGATCAAGTACCATCCATAATTGTATCGAATTGTAAGTTTATTTTTGCCAATATTTTTTTTAGGATATTCAATTCATCTATTCGAGAAGGAAGTTTCCCAGCATGCTGGAAAACTTCATATATCTCCCCCATTTTTAAAAAGGGTGATCGCGCAAATGTATTGAATTACCGCCCAGTTTCTAAACTGTCAGTTCTTCCTAAGATTTTTGAATCGTTAGTCCTTAATAAGCTGCTGCCTATATTTAAGAGTACTGTAATTCCGGAGCAACACGGTTTTGTGCAGGGTCGGTCTACTACCACCAACTTAATATATTATGTTGATTTTGTGTCGGATGCGTTGGAGAGAGGGTTTCAAGTGGACGCGATTTATACGGACCTTTCCAAGGCATTCGATAGGGTTGATCATGCCCTGCTGTTGAGCCGGTTGGATGCTGTGGGTGTGCATGGGAAGCTGCTTTCGTGGTTTCAGAGTTATCTTACGGGGAGGAAGCAGTTTGTGAAAGTAAATAACATTGTTTCAGCTGAGATTGACGTTTCATCTGGTGTTCCTCAGGGTGCACACTTATCGCCATGGTTATTTAATTGTTTTATTAATGATGTTCGACAGTGCTTTACTCATTCGCATGTAGCGTTGTTTGCGGATGATTTAAAGCTCTTCAAAATTATTCGATCGGTTACTGATTCCGCAGACCTTCAGAGTAACTTACATAGTTTTGGAATATGGTGTAGCAATAATAAAATGAATGTTAACATAAATAAATGTGCTGTAATTAGTTTTTGCCGTAACACGAACATCATTAACTGCGACTATCTGTTTAATGATAATAAACTTGTGAGAGTAAACCATATAAAAGATCTCGGAGTCACTTTGAACAGCAAGTTAGATTTCTCTGAACATATCGACAATATTGTAAATAAAGGATTTAGGATGTTGGGGTTTCTCAAGAGAAGTTTGGTGGACTTCACGGATTTGCGGTGCTTGAAAAACGTTTACTGCGCGTATGTTCGGTCACACCTTGAGTATGCTGCGGTGGTATGGTCCCCTTATTATAAAACATCGATTGATAAGGTAGAGAGCGTGCAAAATAGATTTCTTAAGTTTATTGCATACAAGATGGGAACAATGTATCATAGAGATCAGCTAGTTCAACTAATGGAAGTTGTCAACGTTGAAAATCTGAATAATAGGAGAATTATTCAAGACCTGGCCTTTTTGTATAAAATTGTAACTAATAAACTTGAGTGCCCAGAATTGCTTGGGAAGATTGGCTTCAATGTGCCTCAAAGAGGTCTTAGGAGTAATAAGGTATTTATTGAATCGTTTCATCGAACTAACTACGGGTCTAATGCACCCTTTACAAGGATGTGTCGGTTAGCCAACAAATTGAACCTTGAGATAGATGATTTTTACCTCTCATTTAACCAATTTAAGCAATTGATTAGGGATAGGGTTACTTTTGAGTTAGAATAATTTATTTTTTTTTTTTATATATTTTGTGTATGTATCCATTGGAATATTCTATGTATTTGTATCTATTGGAAATGACCGCGGTCGTAAATAAATATTATTATTATTAAAATATTATTATTATTATCTTGAATATTATGGTCATATTATTCATTCTTGGGAAACAACAAATGATGATGAAGACTAGTGACAGGTTTAGTAATGTTGTTTTTTTTATTTTGTTTTTTGTCAGTATTGATTTTGTTTCTAATATTTAATTGTTGTTCGTTTCATCTTTATGCATTTTTATTCACCATTTTTTCAACAAATAAGAGATTATTATCGATAACCATGTCGTTGACTGGAAGAACAGAACAAGTGCAGCCGGTGTTTTATCTAATTGCTTATTTATTATTGCCTTTTGAACCAAAATTTACTTCCAGAACAACTGCAAATGAAATTTAGTAGAACTTTTCTGTGCTTACCAAATTTGTAAAATACACAGCTGCCTAATTATACAGTTTTTTTTTAGTTTGCCACAAACGCCTGATTCTGTTCTTCCACTTACCGATTCAATCGTATCATATGGTAAATTCTTGTTTTGCTTTGTTTGTTTCAGTATAGTGGATGAGATAAACCAAGCCTACATAGTAATAACTACTCCACTGCCGATAAATTATGGTTTGGTTATTGGGTTACAAGTTCTCTCCCTTATGATGGTAAGCTAATGAATAGAGCGACGTGAAATTATTAAGCTAGGTGCTGGTCTTTACAGCTGAGGCGGTTCAATCGTCTAACAGCTTTGTTAGTCAAGTGGGCCTCGCCTATTCTCCTTCTCTTGCTCTAGGCGGAGACAAGTGACTCGTATCGCCTTAGCTGTAGATACCAGCACCTAGCTTAATACTTTCGCCTCGCTCTACTAATGAGCAATGTTTATATTTTACTAATATAAATATATTCGTAGAAAGTCACATTTAGGACTAGCGCAAATGGATTGGCCTGGGTTGGAATAATCCTCCTTAATTGTTGGTTCGGAGAAAGGCTAATCGCAAAGGTAGGTACTACATATCGAAAAAGCAGCTTATATTGTATTTTACACACTATTGAAATACACAACAGGAATTGTATCAGATTACTTTCATAACAATCAAATCCACCACAAACCTAACCTAAAATTGTCAGGAAAACCACTGTATGTGACAATGTATGTCAGTGGCGTAACTAGCCGGGAGCGGCATACACGGGCCGACGAGTCAGGGGGGGGGGGGCGCCCGCCCTACGATCCAGCAGGGCTCACACGACCCGGTTTTTTAGATGCATCTAAACACTAAAGACTACAGAAGATTAAACTTTTATCCGAGGGGTAGACCTGTGAAATTCTTCAAATAAAGCTATTTACTTCGGCGTACATCCTCGATTGCCATTACAAATAAGTTGCAAAAATCCCATGTCGTGCCTACGTCGCGACCAGTGGCGGCTCGTAGCTACTATTAGTGAGTGCTGTTCCAGAAATTCTTTTGGCATTGTTTTAAAAAATATTGTGTAAAAGGAAAAAAAACGTATAAAAAGAAAATTTATTCAGAAACTTGATGAAAACGAAAATAATAACGGAATAAAAACGGATTTCTTATTTACCTTTACATAAATTGTTACAGTTACATTTATTAATAAATTTATGTAGAAATTAAATTTTTTAAAAACTGTGTTTCATGCATTGTCACGATAAATCGTCCACATGCAAAAATTGAACTCGATTGGACAATGGGAAGTAGGTAAAATATCGATTACAACATTTGAACATAACAAACAAACAAGTGAAGTTAAGGTAAGCGTACTAATAAATTTATGTAAAAAATAAATTTTTAAAACAACGTTAATGATAAAAAACGCATTAACAGCTAAATTTTGAGTGTCGCAAGTGCCGCAAAATTTCCAAAAATTTTTCAATTTTTTTCTTCCTTTATGTATTGTCACCGGCAATCTGTCCACGTGTAAAATTTCAACTCGATTGGGAAGTAAGTAAAATATCGATTACAAGATTAAATGTAGAAAACAAACAAGTGAAGTTAAGATAAGCGTAATGCGTAATTTGCGCGAAGATATCAATAATTTTATCCTTGGTCTCTGGATGAAACTGTGGAACTTTGTCTCTATTGAAAGCACTGCAATTGTTGTAAAATACGTAATGACTTTTGATATGCCATCTGCAGTTTGTAAAACTACCTTCCATCAGTCGAGGGTCGGCTCGGTCGGCATTGCGGGGATAACAGTGCTCTCTTGTCCATAACACGCCGCTGCCTCGCTTGCAGCTTCCTACGTGCGCATGTGCAGAACAGCCAAACACCTCGCCTACTGGAACTGTGCAGATCACAGTTCCATACAACGATTTTTGAATCTTTTTCTTAAACTGGGGGATGGCTACTGACATTAAGGATTAAGGATATACTTTGTACAAGTATGAAGAAAGAATTAAAAGAAAAAAGACTCATTATATTACATGTTATCCATATATTAAGTGGAAATAAATAGGGGGTGCTGCAGTTCCACAGTGCCTATACGCGAGCCGCCACTGGTCGCGACACATTGTTCACACGTAACATGTTAACACGTGTTAACACGCTTTTAAACATGTATTGTATACGACATCTGACGAACCAACAATGAAAAAAAAACTAGTTTACAAGCGTGTTAACACGTCACGTGCAATGACCGAATTTATTTAACAATATCTTCAATTCGATTGATCGGACGATAATGAGCGGTAATACAGGTTTTCTAGATCGTTTATGACCGAAAACTGAATCGGATTTCTTCATAATACCTGGTTTTCTAATGATCGGATGGCAGTTAGATTTTTTTGGAAATTTGTTTTTAATTCTCTACAAAAAAGATGTCTATAATTCGTTTAATTAGAAGTTGGAGTTTGCAAGTTATGAAAAAACGTCTAACCTTTCTAAATTAATCTCTAAATTTAATTTGGCTTTTAATTTCATATTGTGGTTTGAACCAGGGCTGTGGAGTCGGAGTCGGAGTTCAGACAAATTTCAGAGGAGTCGGAAAAATCTTAGACCATCTATAACTAGACGGAGTACGGCCTATCCCAATGCATTGGCTTGTTGTGGTCCAACATACCTTGTCAATAAGGTCGAATTTCGTGTAGATTCTCGTGCACATTGTTCGCGCATGCGCACAGATGCTAGATACCGCCATTATTTTGAACATATGTTTACATCGAGGTTATGAGTTTGTTTACCTATGTAGATGCATGACTGCATGTAGATGGTACCTTGGATGGTTAAGAGGTAACAATGGGGCGAAACTGCTGCTTTTGTAAAAAGGCAGCATCAAAAAATATAACGTGTCACAGGTATGACCTTTATTACCGCAATACAGTAATATTAAATTATAACATATACCTTCTCGTAGATTTCCAACAGTTCAAGACTCAAAACAAGCTCGGATTGAAGCTATACCTATAAAAAGTCGGGGTTTTAAAACAACTGTGTTGTGTTCAAGACACTTTTCTAATAGCGATTATAAACTGGGAAAAGACGGAAGACCATAACTCTCCCGTAGTGCGGTGCCAAGTATTTTTGTTATGAGTGATCTACCAAATGAATATACGGACACAGATAGTATGAGCGATGCAGTTGTAGCAGACACTAGTGGACACACAGAGTCAACAATCACTGCCACGGCTACGAGCTTTGAAAGTGCCACACAGCGCAACACCAACGGAACATCCTTCAGCACTGCCAAGAAAAAGGAGAAAATTTATGTAATATGTAACTTTGTTTTAGGTATATTTTAACGTTATTTTATTGTAGCTACAATCCTCGATATATGGGTGACGTACATACTTCAGACTTATCTTCGTCTCCTCAAGCACGGGCAGTTTTAGCATTAGCAAGAACTACCATAAGCAAGAAAATTGCTCGAATCCGCCAATTGTCTCGTTACAACATGCGATTAAGACAAAAAGTGTGTAATTTATCAACATTAATGGAGCATATTATTTGTGTAAAACCATGTTATTAGAATCAGAAAAAAGAGTACGTAGTTCTTACACCAAGACCATTTTGTTTAAAAACCAGTGGTTAAATTATGTTCAAATAAAATATTTTCCTATTATAAGTTGTATTTTGCTTGTAGTTTAGAACCCATATTCCTATTAAAGAAAATAAACAAATCGTGTATAGTACAACCAACTTAAACTTGATTCGACAGCGGTGCGCAGAGCGTAAATATAATGAGTACGTGACGTGAGTACTGCGCAACGCTCTCGATGCAACTACTCGCTGGTCAAGCTATACAGACAAATAAAATCTTACACGCAAGAATACATTTTGTCCAAACCTATAAAAAAATGGATTCTGTTGTTACTATATAAATATATAATTGCTCTTGGATGGTTTAATTGCTTTTTTAACAAATGTCACAATTATAACAGGTACTACAAATGTATGTACATTCAAAAACAGAAAAGGATTTTTATTTTGTGAGGTTACCTTTCACGCCATACACGACTACCTAATTCAAATTTGACATATAGCCGCCAGTTTAATCTGACCGCTCATTGGTGCGTTACATTGGGAACGAGAAAATATACGACTTTCGACCTTATTATCTTTGGCCACAAACAAAGCCCGTCACGCTCCCTCTAGTCATATAAGCTCGATGGAAAAAATGTACCGACTCCGACTCCGGGTCCATGTTTAAATAATGTAGAAAAAGACATGCGAGATGGCAGTTGCCTCAATAGATAGTAAACGATTAACTAAACATATTATTAGGTCTTTTACAAAGTAAATATAATTTAACTACAAAACACACAGGTCGGTGGTGAGTGATGATTAGTAAAATGATTATTGTCGCTTGCCGTGTCGCATATATAGTTTATGCATTTCCAAATTCCAACAACCAACTTCAATATCCTAATTATGATAGCTCGATCATCTACAAATAAAAAAATCGGACTTCGGTGCATACTTATAGATGAATTAGAACTTTCCAAAGTGAAGCGTCAACGTGTGGTTTTCTTTATTCATCAAAATTACGAGAATTTGCTCCTATTCGTTCGGCCACAAAGAACACAATTCATTAAAAATTGCAAAAAGTATTTTAATGATATTCCCTTGCAATTTTAAAAAGAAAAAATAGTTTCCTACAGCGTTTGTACTAGAAGAAACAACATTTTTTTTATTTTTGTTTGTCCCAAAATCTGAATGTTTGTAAAAGATCATGCTTTACTAGTAAAGCTTTGCAATTTTAGCTTTAATGTTTGATAACTTTAAACGTTTAACCGAAATTGATTATTTTTTTCGGCACATGGACAAATTTATCAAAAGTATCACCCTTGATTATACAATATTATGGTATAATCAAGGATATCACATCCCTTTGTATGTAACAAAATATGTAGAGATTTTAAATTGTTACTGATTCTGTCGAGTGTAGGTTACGGATTTTAAGATTATTGGGCTATGTCGTAGTCTTCTTGCGATCAACTAAAAAACACCGATATTCGCAGATTTCGTCACCTACACTTTACAGAATTGAGCCAGATATATTTTTTTATTATTGGCATAGGTACAAACTTCACTCTAACGTAATTTTTAATGCATAATATATGTATAATAGCCGATTAAAAATTATAACTGCATTTCCGATTTAAACTCTACCTTAAGTTGAATGTAGGAATATCCATGTATGCAAGTCATACTCGTTGCAGCCAGAATTGTGATGTCATTACCACTAACAGAAGTAGGAGTTGAGATTATTTACATTTTATTTTGCATTTAATTTTGTATTCATTGAAATGAATTTTACTTTGTACTATACAGTGGTTTGTCATTACTTTTGTTATTATTAAAGATAGAACATCGGTTCAAGTGACAAACTAGTTCAGAATTATGTGCTCTCTAATGAGAAAACAGTTAAAGTTCTAATTATTTCAGAGATATTTTGAAAATATAAAAAAACGTCCTTTTTAAATATGGCCATAATTTTGTGGTCCGATCAACAACAATTATTTACAATTAGATTATGACAGATTTAATTTTTTGCCATTAAATTCGGTGGAAACAAATAAAATTTTGCCGGAGTCGGAGTTGGAGTCGGAGTCGGTCTACCAAAATTATCTGGAGTCGGAGTCGACAGTTTTTTTTACCGACTCCACAGCCCTGGTGGTGTGGAGAGCATTATTCAAACTAATAATATGTATTTAATTCAATCTATTACTTTAATTTGCGCAATTAACCGGTGTACTAGTATCCTCGCGAAAAAAATATGTATCCATCCTAAATTATTTTCCTTTGTGGCGATATAGCTCATACACTAGCCACCACAATTTGATTGGACTTTCGCCCAGAAATTATTGCATTTTAAAGAATATAAAAACAACAAAACAAAATTTGTTTAATACTTTTTGAGCTATATCGCTACAAACAACATGCAAATGCGCCGCGAGTTAAAGGGTAAACCTGCATCGTATCCCTTAGCAACTGGGCGTTTGTTGAATTTTCTGAAATAAAATAATTACTTTAACTTTTAATTGATTTTCAGAGTTCTGATCTGGGAACCTGTATATATTTTACCGATTGGTATAGTCTCAATTTATCGATGAGAAAAGACATTCTGATAATGATAATGAGAGCTCAGCAACCATTGGCGGTCAAGGCGGGACCTTTGGGGGACATTTCATTGGGTACGTTTACATCTGTAAGTATTATAAGTACATATATAAGTATTATTATATAGTTTCCATTATGAAAGCGTTATTGAATCATTTCATTACAATACCTACATATAGACACGATAAATAATAAATTTTGTCAATGAGCTACTTAATCCGGAAACATACTATAGTGTTAAAATGTTTTTGTTTTTAGGTCATGAAAGGTGCCTATACATATGGAACGATGAAAACTGGTTTTAACTAATGGTTGTATCGGGGAACGTACATCGACTAAAATTTTAAACTGTATCTTGCACAACTTGAAAAATGACACAAAAATTTTATTAGTGAAGAAAGGCAAAACAGATTTAATTTTTAACTAGTAACACCTAGTATTATCATTTTATTTCAATAATTTTCAATGAGTTTTGTAACTTTTAAATTTCAATAATTCTACACATTCAGACCGTTGAACGATTTCCGCGAAAGTCTACAAGGGAAGGGGTTTAAATTTTTCTTCCACTAAGCCCACAAATATTCAGTAGCGGAAAGATCTAGAAAACTTGGTGGCAATGGCTAGAAGTTGTCACAGGGTTCTTGAAACAAGTTTACTGGGAAGCTTAAGTGACCAGTTGCTATATACCAAAGAAGACCTACTCCCATACAGAAAACATTCCTAAACTATAATCATATACCTACTTATAAAACGTTAATACATAATACGTTATCTTAAAAAGAGACCATGCTCTGCTCTGCTTTTCATCTTTAGGAATACGATTGCAACCCCAACTATAACAATTTTTAGATAAATCAAAGGAAAAACGCGCTTTACCATTTTACTTTACTAAAACCCAATTGGGAACTTGTATGAGATTTGGTAACCTATTATTTATCATTATCGGAAATATAGGAGTGCGGTTTATTGGGGAAGGGAAGATAAAGGAAAGTCTGCGAGAGGGGGAAGGAAAGGGACGAGGAGTGAGGGAATGGGAAGGATAGTAAATTAAGTTAAGCGAAATTAATCGTTGGTATTTTAACGTGGGCGCATCCACATTTAAATCACAATTAATGACTTTTTAATTTTTATGTATAATTGTTTGATGATCATTGTCCAAACATACATCATAACATAATACATCAGCATGTGAATTATATCTTAGAAAGTTTCAACAAAAGGATTCGTTTGAAAACATTTATACCATATCGTGAAATGTACGCGGGCGATGCCGTGGGTACAGAAAGTTATTGAAATAAAATCACAATTACCACGTGTAGACCTTTCTGTGTCACTCAGTATATGTCTGCATAGCTGCAATATTTGAACGCATAATATCTTGCCTATTTAGGAAAAACTAAAAATGCTTTGTTAAACTATGTTCGGGATATGATAGAAATGGTTAATCTAATATATACACTGGTATATATAATGTACGTGTGACCTGACCACATCTTTGCGAGTAAATTGTTGGCAAACTATAATAAAACTTCAGTTTTAATTGCATAAATGTTTAATTTTTTTTTATTGCCATAAGGAAATCGGTTTTGCTAATTAAATACCATCATTAGTAGAGACCGGACATGCACAGAAGAAGTACTCTAAAATTCAAGCTTTGGAGGGGTAAGCGGCGGACAAGGACCTAGACAAAACAGTACGCTTACACCGTTACTAGTCGGGCCGCTCTGTTGATGATACGCGTACGATATTATATTACAACACACCAAGCGATACCTCAACGTCTGAGTCGCTGATTCAAATCAAGTGTGTAACTGGTCCAGCTAGTACCTGGGCTTGTTTACGCTATCGAGATGTTTACTATTGTTGTATTGTCTGCTAGCAGGTTATCATTGCAATTTGGGTTTATTTGAGACAAATCAGTTTTGAAAAACAGAAACAGAATTGGGAACAATATTAATCGCTGGGGGCTCCGTGAATTATCGCAAGCTCTCCCGACGTTATCACCACGTTTGATACTACTTGTGTCTTGTTCGATATAAGAGGCGATCAGACGACATCTACTCGGATGAAAGTTGTAGTAATAAAGTTTTCAAAGAAGCAGTGGCGTAGCTACATAATCAGCGCCCTGGAGCAAGCAAAATCTGTGCGCCCCCTTGTTTTTCGGATGGGGTCTGGCATTTTTTGGACATTTAATTTAATGTATCCCACTTTCAATTCCAATTTTTCAATTCCAGATTGAACCAAAAACGGAGTTTATCCACGGAAAAGGTGTTGAATAGGAAAGAAATAAAATAAATTTAATGATTACAAATAAATAAAAGTAGGCAGGTTTTTTCGAAAATTGGTTTTAGAGACTACCTTTTACTTTTTACAACTTTTCCTAGTAACTTATTTCCATATCTTCTCAAATTAAATGCACTTTACTCTTGTACCATTTAAAGTTTTTTCAATTTTCTGAACACCGCGTATAAAATATGTTAAATGTTTCTATCCCAACCTTACTCTAAGAATAAAATAAAAAATAAAGAAGTTTTTCCTATTCAACACCTTTTCCGTGGACATACTGTATACAAAATCCTTGAGAGACTCAGTTTAGGGTTTTATGACAATAACAAAATCAGTCAACAGCTGGCTGTTTTCGATTTCTAACAAATTAAACTAACCCCAATATTCTTCAGATGACAAGTGTTTATATAAGTACCGGCATCGTATTGTTTGTAATTTTTCTAAAACTAGTATACTTTACTAGCGGAGATTTAAGAACATAGTTACACAAGTTTTGGTTTCCGTAAAAACCAAGGTATCTCAAAGTTTTAATTCCATGCTATTGTTCTTCTTATTATTGAATATGATGCTCAATCATGTTTCAAATACTTGGGACGCGGAATGGAGCATATAAATACGTTATACATGTTTTTGACGTATTTTCAGACGTATAACTTAGAAACGCCAACTTGTACTTAAACGATGTATACACATTTTATGTAGAGAATTAAAATATCTAGAAGGTTTCTTAGAAAATCCATTGTCGTCCAATCAATAAAAAATCCAATTTGGTCAGCTTTGACCGTGAATAACTCGCAACCCAGACACGATATCGATGGGGACTTTCTACACGTTATTTCTAATGCCCAATCAAAGGCGTATTTAAAAATCCAGTTGGGTTTGAATTTTTCCGAAGTGAATAGCTTTATTTGTTTAATTTCACTGGGCTAAGACGAGATAGTCTACTATTCCCGTATTTTGAGTTGGCAAGCTTGCATTTAGAGCTTGTGGGTATATTTTGAGTGTGCTGTAATGTAAATAATCAAATTTTATTCTCTATAACTTCTTCTTCCTTTTTTCGCTTTTTGTAATTATTAATATGAAAATATTTAAAGTAGTAATATCTACAAAGTTACAACCGCAATATATAAACGCAATAAAATAAAATTACCATTAAAGAAATAAAATATCTTACAACCTTGAAAACATCTTCGCTGTGCAGGTGAAAGTTGATTGAGATGACACAGTACGCTTTTCTAACTCCATTTAAGTGATGGTTAGGGACAAGTTTAAAGAGATTTTTTTTTATTTTCATCAAAATCATTTGGGTGAAAGCGTTTTAGGCAATTGAAACTACTCCTTACCACTAAAATTTAGGGATTGGCAATTTGTTAGTTTTAAAATAAGTAGCATTATGTGTTTCATATTAACAAGAAAATGATGAAAACAACTGACATACTTATAAGTTTATGACTAAAAACTCACTAATTTAGTATTATAATAGCAATTTAAACGTCATAACAGTCATTTAAACTGAACAAGATACTACTAGTACACTCAATAAGTAAATAAATATGAAGTGCGCTTGCTTAAAAAAGCGGACATTTACAGAAGTTAAATGTACATGGAGTTATATATGTATAAATCTACAGCACCAATCTATAAATCAAAATTATGATAATTAAGTCAAGATCACAAAACATTTTTTCCATAGAGTTTTATATAGACAATTTTGCCAATAGAATTTTTTACGCAAAAGTTTATCTATTGCCCTTCCAATTTTGCGCCCCCTCTACTCGTGCGCCTAGAGCAGTTTGCTCCCACTGCTCCCCGTAGCTATGCCCCTGCAAAGAAATATCTCATGGCGAATGCAGTCAAACTCCTTGCTCAGATCGAGGTAGGCTGTCGGTATATGTTCGCTCCTCAAACGCCGCTGTCACCTCCCTTTTCTGACACCATGTTGGCTCTGTGAAAACAAATTGAAACCCTCCGCGTACGCCACAATTTTATTGCACAATATTCGTTCCACAATCTTGGAGTCAGTTCCTACGACCTACCTTATATTACCGGAACACACTTAGCTAACTTCAGACAGTCCGGAAATTCTGGTTCGGCTTCGGCTTCGGCCAACTTCGGCCACCTTCGGCCAAAAATTAAACCTTTGGCATAACATCGGCTTCTCCCAAAATTAAGATGAAGGTTTGCGGAGAGCGCATGTGTAGCAAGAAATGTGAAAGGAAACAGAAATTTTGATAGTTTGTTTACTTTGGTGCTTGGCTAAAATGTGCATCAACTTCCTTTTAGTACTATAATATAATCGCTAACACAATAGTGGAAGCATTAGAAAGAATTGGTAGTTAATACATTCACCAGGTCTGAATTTCTCGAGTCAACGTTTTTATATATAGTCAGCATGTTGATACAAAACAAAACCAGTGCAAAATAAATAATGGTTAAATTTGCTCAAGAATAAAGTATCAAGTGCTTTACGTTTAAATGAAAAATGTCTCCTCAAATCTAAGATATCGGTCCAGTTCATGGCGAATCGGAAGCTGTCTCTGTAAGTTTCTAGTTAAAAATAGAGATCTAAAATTCTGGAATCAGCATTTTATATGTATATGTATGTACAAGACACGATGCAACTGGCTCGGGATCAATTATAGACCACGTAATAAACAGAACGCAACAAATAGAACAAATAAAAATAATTCCAAGCGATATATCGGATCATAATGCTATTTTAACAACAATAGGGGAAAAAATAAAGCAAAAAGCCGAATATGAGATATATCACAAAACCCGAGATAATAATAATGCAATCAAAAAAGAAATCTCGAAGTTGCTGCCATCAACAGTGAATAGCTACGACAAGCTCTTGAAACGACTTAAAGAAATAATACAAAACAACCAAATACAGACAACAATCAAACGACGAGAAAGAAACGAATGGGTAAATGAAAATATCATTCAAGAGATAAAAGAGAGAAATAAACTATACAAACGACTGAAGAGAAATCCGCACAACAACTACCTACGAGAAGTGTACCATATGAAAAAACAGACTACAAAGAAACGTATCCAGACAACCAAAAGACAATACTTTTTAAACAAGTTTTTCCTCAACAAAAACAGTCCGAGAAATATGTGGACGATAGTAAACAGGATTGCAAATAACACAAGACAGAAGCAACATATAGACTGTATGACCAAACAAGACGGCACCATAACAAAAGAACCGCAAGAAATAGCAAACACAATCAACGACTATTTCACAGATGTCGGAAAGGATTTAGCAGAATTACAAATAAAAAACAAACACATAAAACCAATAGCCACAACAACTTCAAACAAAAACACAGTAGAAGCAGTATTTCAATACACAAACGAAAACGAGATAAACGATATCATCGGAAAGCTGAAAAATAACACTGCCCCAGGACACGACAAAATAACAACGACCATAATAAAAAACCAACAATAGCATAGAAGTCAAAATAAATAACAACACCATCAAAGAAGTCAGAGATGCCAAATACTTAGGATTAACTGTTCAAAACAACCTAAAATGGGACAAACACATAAACAGGCTACTAAAAGATAACGCAAGAACAATAGCAACAATTTGGAAACTGAGAGACCTAGTACCGCACTCAATGAAGAAAGCGATCTAGCACTGCCTGTTTACATCAAAAAACAACTACCTGATTCACGTGTGGGGAAACACAACATCAGCTAACATACAGAAACTACAAATCCAACAGAATAAAATCCTTAAAACTATGTACTCAATAAATAGATTAACACCAACCACAGCTCTTTATAACATGACTAAGGTATTAACCGTGAGAAATAGCATTGCATTCAATAATTTGACACTAATACACAAGATAAGACGAAACGAAATCAAAACAAATATACAACTAAAAATGAACGACGACTTTCACCATTACAAAACTAGAACCTGCACACACATAAGAACCCACAAATACTATAAAAGTAAATATACCCAAACATTGCTAACAAATACCATCAATAAGTACAATCCACTACCGGACCACCTAAAGAAGTTACCAGTGAAAACTTTCAAAATAAAAATTAAGAAAATGCTCATAGAAGACAAAATATAGAGACGAACAACGAACGAAAGCAAACGTACCCTCAATACCGTTAACCCGAGGAATGGAGACCCAGACACTCACAGGTTTGGGAAAACCCAACCCCGTGGCGAGGAAAGAGGGAAGACAGCGACTATGTTTATATTTTACTGCCTATTTTGTGAACATATGTACATGTTAAATTGTAGTTTATTGGATTACAATTAATAAAGAAACTTTATTATTATATGTGACTTCACTTGATTTTTTAAACAAAAACAATAGATAAAACGTAACTAATTCATATAGAATATTCAAATTTTATATCTGAGCACAAGACTAAATTAAAACTATTTTCCTTATGACATTTCGCATTTAATTGTGAAAAACTTAAAATCAATTCGCATTATACGGAACGTCACGTCACGTCAGAGAACGGCAACGTCACGTCAAAATATAGTTAAATGCATTGTGAATGGTAACGTTAACACTATACGGAACGTCATAGACCGTCAAGAAAAGAATAGTCTCGTAAAGGATATTTTGACGTGACGTGCCGTGACGTTGCCTATCTATTTTGAAAGTGTGATGGTGTCGACGTGTTAATACCAAAATATACAGAAATAGATATACATTTGAATGATGAGATGATTCAATGAGCAAGTGTTTCACTCACTATCAGAATTACTATACAGTACTATTAATAGTAGCAAATATAAGCTATGGCATGAAAAAGAAAGCACCAAGTAATTAAATACAAAAGGTTATTTCATTATGAATACCATAAAAAGTATTATAATTTATACGCAAAATACAAGTGATTGTAGTTTGTTAGTTTGTCTACAATTAATTCTTTCGGCACATTTGGCTTGCTTCGCCATTAATATTGACCTATATAAATCGATTTCGACTATTATGAATTTATTATGTAGGTACCTACACCTATCTAAAAGCAATGAACGTAGTAAGAAAGTGATTAATATTGTGTAAGATGAACATCTTTCGTGCTCATTTTCCTCTTAGCGATTGCAGTTGTCTTTATCCAAAATTAATGCAAGCATTGTTATGTTTTCTATTATGCTAGCTAGCCATGAAAAAAAGCATTCTAAGCATAGAATTCATAACAGAATTATATAGCTGGCGCATAACAGACAATTTGACGACTTTTTTACAATATTTTGGCGTGATGTTGCCGTTCTGTGACGAGACGTGATCGTTCCGTATACTGCAAATCGACTTTTACTCGTGAGCAAATTTAACAGTTTCTTGTGTTACAAGAAACTTTCAGAGAAATTCCGGAAAATCAAAAAATGCCCATGTTCAGGTACATAATCTATTTTATTACCACCGGACCCTAGTAATTATAATCTACACTTACTTTTGTCTTGTTTTCTATGATGAGGGGGGAAATTTTAAGTAGATTTGAGCCCACCAGTGTATCAATCAGGATATATTTTTAGCAGTTAATTGTTTTCAATGGCCAATCTAAGTACAAATATGAATGAAAATTTGTTTGTACATTGGCCAAACAAATTTTCTTACGTATATCGACACTTTGGCATGAAAGTCAAGAAAAACACAGTTATAGAAATACTGAAAAAAGTCTTCTGCTTTACTTTGATCTTCGTCTTAACGAACAAACAATTATTGAATACCTTATGACTCGCGGAAAGAAACTCTTCTATTCTCGGCGCTATATTGTCACATAGGGTCATTCAGAGCATAAAACATCAGTCGCGAGGCTACTTTCTGTTTTGGGAACCTTGTTCTAGGAACGTGCAGCGATAAAACAACAAACATAAGTCGGCACCAGGAAGGTAGGTAGGGATTATACAAAAACCGGTTTTCGAATTATTATTTTCAACAAAACCGGTTTAAACTGGTTTTCGAACTTTTACAAAAGAAAAAAATCTGATGTGGCCAGGCACATGACTTTATGATACTAAGTATATATAAAATCGTTTAGCTGCATGAGATTCCATTCGATCGAGATCGGTGGTGTCTGCATTAAAAGAAAACTAGTTATCCACGATTTGACCGATATTTTGATACTATTGACAGTAGATATTGTCAAAACATCACCGCTTGACACTACCTACTGTCATTACAATGAAGCTTTTGATCTCGATCAAATAGAATTTGCTCATGCAGATAAACCATTAATTTTACTAAAAAATGTCAGAGCCACAAATTATTCAGAATTTCCTCTACTTATTTATTATTTAACTATTTTGACGAAATTACAGAAATGGCGGCTCATTTGCAAAACCGGTAAAAAATGCTAAGAGTAAATATCCAGTTCCTTTGGACCCTTTTGAACCAAAAGCTTTTCAGCTCTAAGTTTGGTCATGAAACTTCTAAATAAATTAATTAAATAACTAAATAATTAATTAAAAACAGCAACAGCGTTGATATATATGGCATAAACACAAACATTGTCAAAATTGCAGCATTATCCATCTCCTTGCCATTGTCACACATCATCAATAGCTGCCTGGAAACAGGCGCCTTTCCTGAAGCATTGAAAAAAGCCAAAGTAGTGCACATACATAAGAAGGGTGACTGATCCGATCCGGGTAATTATAGGCCAATATCCTTGCTGCCAATATTCTCAAAGCTGGTGGAATCAGTCATCTACAATCGCGTGGTGAATTTCGTTGACTCCAAGAACATTATCTCGCCTGTCCAGTTTGGATTTAGAAGAGGGACCTCAACAAGAGACGCTATCCTCACAATGCTGGATGGCGTTGCGGAGACGCTGGAGGGGGGCAGCTACTGCGGTTCTCTTTTCTGCGACCTGAGTAAAGCCTTTGATAGTATCTCCCACTCGATACTGCTGGCTAAGCTTGAGAGATGCGGAATCCGAGGTTTAGCGTACAAGCTAATGGCATCCTATTTCGAGGAAAGACCTAGTATCACGTGCGTTGGCGGGAGATACGGCGCGACAAACATTTTGTCTAGAGGTGTGGCACAGGGAAGTGTCATTGGTCCATTGTGCTTCCTACTCTACATAAATGTCCAGTAAATCTGCCCTGCTCATCATTACTCTTCGCTGATGACGTGGTCTTAACTGCTGCAGATCAGAGTCTGACTGGATTACGTCTTCGTATGCCCTGGTTATTGCATAATGCTGAGGAATGGTTCTATAACAACAGGTTGCTGCTTAACAAAGACAAATCCCAAGAGCTGATCTTCACGTCCTCGAGGCGGTGCGAAGTTCTGCAAAACCAGGAACCAGCAAAATACCTCGGCATCCACTTTGATGCTAAGCTGACATGGAGTGAGGAAGTCCGAAACCTAAGCACTAAGTTATCGAGAGCCATCTACGGTGTTCGACGAATATCTTTAATAGCTGGAAAGGACGCAGCCATTCTGCCTACCACGGTATGTTCCACTCCGTGTTTAGTTATGGTGTGTCGGCCTGGGGATACTCTGCACATGCAGGAAAGACTCTGCACATGCAGGAAAGATTCTGCTTCTTCAAAAAAAAGGCTGTTCGAGCTATATCGGGAGTTCCACAGACAACATCTTGCAAGCCACTCTTCAAAAAGTCTGGAATTCTGACTGTACCCGCAACCTTCATCCTTCAGCAAGTATTGGTTGCCATCAAAACATTAAAAAAGAAAACACCAGCGCCTTATAATATCAGAAGGCCCGAGGTTGCTGAGGTTCCCTTTAAGCGACTAAAATCCACGGAAATCACTTCAATAAGGTTTAGACTATACAATGCCCTACCAGAAGAACTGAAAACACAGACCACTATGATAATAAAGAAACGCCTAAAAGAATTGCTTCTTCAGATGGTTCCGTATAGTGTCGATGAATTTTTTTTACTAATGAGATAGTATTATTATGTTGTGTATTTTATTTTGACTTGAGCTGTAATTTTGAGTTTTTTAAATATATTGTTATTATTATTATTATTAAATATGAAGTTTCGTCCCGATACCTTTAGTAGTTTTTCCGGAATCGTCGCCACAAAAACGGGTACACACACACACACACACACACACACACACACACACACACACACACACACACACACACACACACACACACACACACACACACACACACACACACACACACACACACACAGACATTTTTTTGAACCTTGATCAAAAATGTTCAGGGGACCCAAAAAGACATATTTCCGCTACAAACTCAAATTTTTTTTTTTTGCACGATTACAATACTTGACATACTAAGTATGATAAAGTAAAAAAATATAAGAAAGTAAACCAATCTTTTTGGTGTTTATTTATATAGGAAGATAACAAATAAATAAAACGTATAAATAAATAAATATGTTCTAACAAAAATGTATTACAAAAATGTATTACTGTGCAAAGAAAAATAAAATATGGTTCATAAAAACAATAAAAATTCATATGTAAAAAGTTTCTTACATACTGAAAAAACTAAAATATACTTCATACACAGTATAAAATAAAATATGATCTAGGTTACTTATTCGTTTCTCTAAGAAAATATACAGATCTACAGATCGATTACTCAATCTAGTCCTGAGTTTTGAGACAATATTTCCTGTAATCGAAAATACCCTTTCACTGGCTATGGAAGTAGGTTTAATTGCGTTTAGTGTTTGAAGAAGCCTCGAAATGGATTGTTCCATGACTTTTTTAAGTCCTTGTCCGGACGAAGACTTTCATCTCCGATATTTTCTTCTTCAGAATCACCGCAAGAATTTGGGTATAATGTTGACAATATTTTTCCGGCCAATTTAATAATGTCCTGTTTCGGAGCCAGTGGAAATACGCCAGATTTCCTTGTCAGCACAAAATTTAGGATTTTGTAAATATAATAAAAGAGTTATTAAATCCATTTGCCTTCTTTCTCGAATGCGAAGTTGAAGTGTATGTAAGATTTTACCACATATCACTTTTTAATTCTGTTAGTTGATTCAAAAGAAATTCGAAACACGAATACGGAGCATAAGCGCATGCGGTTGAGACGTTGCATGTGCAGTCAAACCATAATAATATCAATCAACAGGTCTGTCAAAGTTTACCCGGAACTGGTATCGTCTACCGGGGTACGCGCGTGTTAACGGCTCTCGGCTAGTGTCATATGTAGATTAATTTTATTACCATATGCTTATTGCAGACGTAATTTTAAATCAAAACGTTAGGGTTTCTACGTAAATAATTTGTATAATTATCTTCACATTACCGCATTACTAATGGTAAAAAATCCGGGAAAAAAAACCCGGTTTTCGAATTCTCAAAAAAAAGCCGACAATCCCTAAAGGTAGGCTACCGCCTAGTACCCTGGAGAACCACCATAAAAGATTAAACCATTTTGTATTGTGGGGAGACTTAGATCGGTGTTAGCACTAATCTGTGTTACACCAGTATGTAATCACTTATTAGTTAGTTATTTAGCAAGCATACTATTGTAAACTACAACAAATAAATCGATTGTTAAAACGTTGTGAGCGTATTTATCCTTTCGAAAAAAACTGCTATCTCCGCTACAGCCCACACAAGAAGATGCAAAGGCGTTAATGTGATTACCCACATAGGGGTAACCACCAGATAATGTCACAATGGTGGACGCGCCGTAATCCCGATGGTCAAAACTAGAAGCGGTTCAAAATTAACATCACCGACAACGTAAGAAGTACCTAGACGAATAATGATTATGTCTAGCAAGGAGAGCGACCACGAAGAGAAAATAAAAGACGCAACCAAGATGAAAGAATCAGAAGCAATGAAGAAAGAGCAAGAAACGACCAAGCAGAACGAAGAAGAAGCGACAAAGAAGAAAGAAGATCAAACGACCAAGAATTTTTCATCTTCATGGAAGATGGTGGTGTGTCCTGTCTGCCGAAAGAACCAGAAAATCAACTGCCTTCAGATCAAGCAGCAACATTCGAGCAGAACGACTGAAGGAGAGTAAAGATGAAAAAAATGAGGTTTCTCAACATCAGGTACTCGATCTAGAGTCATAACGTAGAAGTAAGTTAGGAAATATCCATTTTAATGATAGTTGACTTGATCTTAATTCATATACAAAAATGTACATGCAAGGTAATTTTATTGCTAAATTAAAAGTAGGACACGCTCGACAAAAATATTTGTTATAACTTACGTTTTCGAAGAATAGGGTTCAAAGACTTTTTGTATCATAATGCCTACTCAACAAGTTCAAGTTCAAGTTTATGTGATGCAATGTGGCGCCAAGACCACTGGTAGTTAGAATGAATGTTTTCAAATAAAAATAGATAGATATTTGTTATTAAACAATTAGGTGTGCGAATGCAACAATAATAGGAAATCTGCAAATTGATGATAGTGTTTATCGTAACAAAATTCTACTCTGATGGTTTTATGAAAGTTTTAAAGTTTCTTAAGATTGCAGCGACATTTTGGATAATGGCGCTTGCAGATATCTTCATGGCCGGGGCGGCTATGAAATGATAATGGTACTGATTAATCAGAAGACTTAATCAGGATATAATTACATACATAGGATAATTATGAAAAATACTTAGTTGAAAAGTATAAGTATAAGAGAAATGGGAAATCACATAAAATATCAGGAGCGGATAATTGAGGCTATAAGTAACTGAGCACAAATCTTAAACATGCGGATGAATGCATTGATGTATTTATGTATATATGAAAATGAAAAGTATTTATAGAAGTATGGAAGCATAAGTATTGTATGTTTTTGTATATGCGTTGTTTTTTTCAGAATTATGTTAAGGTTGTATTTTTTTGTGCATGTCCTCTCTCTTATAGTGTGTTCTCAGACACCAAAGGAAATGTTCGAGCTTCTTGGTGGCGCAGTTTCTTGCATCAGTCATCCCATTGTCACATACGGTCATTCAGAGCATAAAACATAATCAGTCGCGAGGTTAGTTTGTGTTTTGGGAACCTTGTTCTAGGAATGTGCAGCGATAAAACAACAAACATAAGTCGGCACCAGGAAGGTCGGCTACCGCCCAGTACCTTGGAGAACAATAGTGGGGAGACTTAGATCGGTGTTAGTACTAATCTGTATTACACCAGCATGTAATCAGTTGTTAGTTAGTTATTTAGCAAGCATACCATTGTAAAGTACAACAAATAATTCGATTGTTAAAACGTTGTGAGCGCATTTATCCCTTCGGGGAAGCTACTATCTCCGCTACAGCCCCCACAAGAAGATGCAAAGACGTTAATGTCATAATATAATAAAAAACCTGTTTAATGAATTTTGATCGGACTTACAAATAATTTATAATACAAAGAATAATTCACAGCACCCCGATCAAAATACATTGATTATTTTTTCCGTTATATCGCCACAAAAATTGCAGGAGCGAGTTCTGTCGGCCTTTTCAGGTTAATGCATACAGTGGCCGCGGAAAGTATGGAAACATGAGAAACTTCTGAGACGAGTTGTTATTTTAGAAAACTCCTCAAACGAGGCAATTATTATACCCCCCACATTTACTGTGGTGAGGGGTATATTGAGTTTGCCACAAATGTCCGTCTGTCTGTCCGTCTGTGTACACGATAACTGCCGTAATTTTGAAGTTATTGATCTGAAATTTGGTATACAATCTTATCTATTAAAAAGTAAGGCCAATTTCGTGAATGGGCAAAATCGGTTCACTTTTTTTAAATATTTTACGGTGGGGGGTATTTTAACTTCAGCACGGCTGAAGATAATTTTCTTACTAGTTAATTATTAAAATAGACATATTTATGAAACAATCAATTTCTGACCGTAAATTGTTACCTACTTATGCCGTCATCAACAGTTTTTTTATGGCAACCAATTACTTTTTTTTCAAAATTTTGTTTACATATAACAATTCTCATTCAGTTCCTTACAACCTGCCAAAAATGTGTGAAGTAGTTCAAAAGTTATAAAACATCAAAAAAATAAATTGACTAGTAGGAATCCGGAAGTTGGCGTAAAAAATATTTGTTTTTGTTAGATAAATAAACATTATTTATAAATAAATTGTATTTTTGTAAAAATGTTGTTTAATTTATATATTATCAACACCAACATTTCTACGAAAATTAAGTTTTGGTTTCTTTAATTCAAAATTACGAAAAAATGAGATCTAACATCGATCTAACATCGCGTCGGCACATGTGCAATGATCTGAATATGGTACCAAACTATGTGGAGAAAACTCATAAAGTCATAGCGCAACATCTACAACTCTTACCTCATATGCCTTAATCATACATTTTTACATTTTAACATAAATGGTAGTTCTATATAATTTTATGTTGTAATATTTCAAGAACATTAAACAACCGTGATTAATAATTTAAAGAAATATAGTTTCTTTTTTTAAGAAAATATTGGTTTCTCTCTGACCATCCTTAACGTTCGAATTGCTTATGGATTTTGTAGTTATTGTAGCAATATTTAAAAATCAACTCTTTAATACTTAAATTAGGTGAATAGGGAAATAAAAACAACAAAACAGCTTGCTAACGCATTATTGCGAATTGTTATTTAAGCGTTTATTATAACTCTCTATCATAATAGTCTCTTTGTGTCAGAAAGATTCCGGGCACTCCTCCAGGACTACCCACTTACGTACCAATTATGCAATTTTCAAAATTTAGTTGATTGCATTAATTATTTTTACATAGAGATACGAACAGATGAAAAAAATGCCAAATTAAAAAGTAATGCGTGCCTATCCAAGTATAAAAGATTTTATAGAAATTCGACCACTTTTCAGGGGGTTAATATAATGGACTCGCAAGTCGCAGTACGTAATCTTAACTTCAGAATAGTGAATAATATAAAGTAATACGTGCGCATTCACACCAAAGTATGGACCATATTTCTGGGAAATGTTAATTTTGCTTAACTCCTTGTGATCAAGACCTAACGTAAACTCCCCATAAATAAAGGGTCGCACTTATCTCTTAAAGTTGTTACCCTTACCTACACGTGGCAATAAAATGATCCTACAAAACTTGGCCTTAAGTAGTTCATATTTGATTATTCACTGTTTTCTCCTCAGGGACTGGTGTTAAATATACTCTCTGCACAGGCAATATTACACGTGTTAAATTTTGAAAATGGTTAATAAGACGCCATTCTTGACAAATATCAACAGGGCGCAAATATTCCTGGGAATATTATCTGCAGAAGGGGACAAATATTATAAACACAAGCTTTTAGTCAGGTCAATAATCTCCGTATATTATGTACTAGGTTTGGTCCTGTTTACTGTATCAATTTATATGGGTAAGTTATACGATATTATTATTATTATAGTAATACAAATATATATGTATGTATGGGCATAAATTAATAACTATTACAAACTTCATCGCCGAAGAGAGTTCTAGGCCGAAATTTTACGATATTGGTTACCAACAGCTCCCCCTAAATAATTTTAAACAAAAATTAAAATTACCTGCTAAGCTTTCAGGTCTAACAAAACTCTTAACAGAATTAGAAAAAATCGAGCCCCCACTAAAATATATTATTGCGCTTTTAAAATAGTTACCTTTTGGGCAATGCTATTATGGAGGCTAGATCAAAGTAAAATTACTAATATAACATTGTATTTGCTCTTGTTTTGGTTAAAAATAACGTGACAATCGGTCTTTATGGCAAGAATGCGGATAGTGGTATGATTTAAATATGAAAACGGTGTCGTTTTGGGATTATTTCATAATGTCATGTGTAAAACAAATATACTATGTGCAATGTGCATCCCAATTAGTTTCTTCTATTAGTAGTTTTTAAAAGCATGTAAAAAGCGTTTTTAAACACAGCAAACTTGGTGTGACGTCATGATACAGAGTGGCCAAAAAGGGTATCAGCACTATAATTTGTGTATAAATAGAAAACCTAAATTTGTGTGATTATATATTTATTCAAAAGTAATGTATGGATAATGGAAATTTATGTGCCGAAAATAATATTGTCCAGATGACGTCCGTTACGGTGTATGTGTTACCGGCAAACCCCGTTTTCAGGCAGAACAAGTTTAACCTAGGTTAAACTCGTTCTGCCGAAGCGCGTTAGGTGGAACTAGTTATCCTAGCCCAAACTAGTTTAACCTGATTTGTGAACGCATACTTTAGATCAAACTAGGTATGGACTAGACCAAACTGATTTCGAAAACGGTATTGAAATGTACTATTATGCCGGTTGATCCACGCTGTTATTTGTGGAACCAGACGAGTTTGCTATAATAACTATAATAGGCTAAAAATTAAAATTTTTAGGATATACTAGATGTTAGTATGACTTCGTCTTTTTTCCGGAATTGACGTTATCTGTGAAATTGCAATCAGCACACTATACTTTGCATGCATTAACTTCAATAGGGATGATATTCTAAAACCGAAACACATCGATTGTCAATTTCTACTTCCTCCGATTTTTCCGGAAATGACGTGATCTTTGTCAACGATTTTTACTACAGGATGAAGTCAACCATGAGGTTGAAATTTTCTTAAAGGCTGCAGCTACCAAACATTCCATGGGAACACGACAAGGTTTTGTGCGGTGCAAGAATTGCTCCACAAATAGATGTCTGTGTAAAAAAAATGATGCTTTGCAACTCAAAGTGCCACCAAAGTACACCTTGTCGGAATAAATAAAAAATTTCATCGGTTATTTTCGCTATTTATTATAATAGATTATAAATAGAATATGGTACTTTGTGTCCTTAGTTCTTGAGCATTGTAAGCAGTCATAATATGATTAAAACCTATATATATTTTTGTATCAATCGGTTTTGTTCTCAACATACGCATTGTTAAAATATAACTTATAGCAAAATCTGTGCTTATAGTGTCTACGACAGAAGACTTAGAAAGCTGATATTTTTCAAACATCAACATTTAAGTCTACTCGTACTGTTGTAGAAGCTATAATCAGATAACTCTATTGCTAAGCAACATTTCAAATTTTTCTTACTTTGTAACATAAGGGGTTAGGAAAAACAAATATAGGTAAAGACATTCTGACTTGCTGAGCATGATCCTGTATTTGTTGTTGACTTTATGAGAGTTTGTTTACTGTTAACAGCATGGAGAGTTTGCTGTCGGTCTAATCGAGGTAGTCATTACTAATCATTACATTTTGGGTTCAGAAAGTCATCACGATTGAAAATACCGCTGACAAAGTATAGTCTGCAGTTTACAATGTAAAAGATGATGTCATTTCCGGAAAAACCGGAAGAAATAAATAAATGTCAATCGATGTGTTGCGCTTATAGAATATCATCCCTATTATCCCTATCATCCATTCCAGAAAAAAGACGAAGTCATACTAACATCAAGTATATCCTAAAAATTTAAATCACCGCTCTACCTACTTCCCCAGATAGACACTCACGTAGTAAACCCAATTTTCTGTGTGCTAATAAAACAAATTCCCCTAAACAAAACCAGAATATTTAGCTATGGCACGTGATCAAATGAAAAGATAATAAAGAGGAGTGAATATTACGAATAGGACATCCTTGTTATGTACGAATATAGCACACAGAACGTTCAGGATCCAGCCGATGAATGTCAAAAGAGATATACTCACTTACCTTTTGGGAAAAATTCACACACAATAAAATATAAAAAAAAATTCAAAGAAACAATCATTTATAGTTATATATGATTTATTGAGTTGTTTACTTTTAATTGTAGTATTAATCGTGGAAAGTAGGTATTTCATGTTTGTGGATGTCAAAATTTTGAAGATTTTATCTTTGGTTGAACTAGTTGATTACTGTCTTCAATAAATTCTTGATTAATTATATTTGTAATTTCAGTTGTAGATAATAGTAGTTTGTTAATTTGGGATTTTTCATAATTGTAAAACTGGTATTTGTTTTTGTAGTTTAGTTGGCTTGTTTTGTCATTTATGTTTGATCGGCTATTTTGTATTTGTGGGTCTTGATGTAGCTGGAAAGAATATTGCACGACAACACAAACTAAATATGTTCGACCTTCAAACATAAGTGTATAAATGAGTTGATAAAGCAACAATAACGAAACTTATAAATGAAAAACGTGGCAGAGGTACTGACGGTGTCAGCCCGCTGGTTATAGCTTTTAGGTGCTTACGTTTTCCGCTCCTTTCGTCCTACAACTTTTCTCATTTGTTGTCCTCGTTATTGTATATGAACGAAAAACAACAATATTCAAAGGTCGAATGTATTCAACAACTGATAATAGCATTACCAACACCAACAAGCAGTAAAGAACCAGGTAAACCCAGTTAAACCATATGTAAAGCAAGATAAATGTTAGCCAAACCACAAACAAGCAACAACAAACAATATAACTATATAAAAAAAAAACTAACTTAAGTGGGGGCGCTCTAGGTGTCAAAAACCCCACAAAAACTTTATAAGCACCTAGAACCCATTATGACTGTTATAAAATCTTTTCTCAAAACAAATTATAAAGTTAATACAAATAACAATCGTGACTCTGAACAAAACGACACAAACTAAATAAGAGACATATCAAGAAATACATTTGAAATAAAGGGACTATTTTGATAACGCTTATTTGTGTGGTCAACTTCGGGCGCGAACACAGATATCAATCCTGACGCAGCACAACTACCCGGTTAAACAATAAATACAAATTCTGAACTATGCCTTAGGATATGCTTACGCCGTAAGATACAGAAACAAGAGAAAGAAAAGGAACTACGACGCAGCAAATTCGTGTCCTTTAGACATGACGCAATAACGGTTCAGAGATGAAATTAATAGTGTAAATTACAAACTAACATGACCCAATACGTTATCAAAATAGGATAGACATACTATAACAAATATAAATGGTATTACCTGTAACGAAACACAAACTTTAACACCGAGATTTATTTCGGCGAATCGATATACGCAGTGCTACGTTCAACGGCTTCACCACCAATGATCCCCGATACCATGCCCGCTACCTTGTTCTATACCGTCGAAGTCTGAGCTGGACTTCCCCTATTTAACTCACCTCGGTAAACATGGTTTCGCGCGAAAGATTTAAAATTTGAAATTGAATTAGGTTCTTACAATAGCTACGAATGTAGCTACTGGTTCTACAGTAAAAATTTACAAAACAGGCCGCCCACGATCTGTTAGAAATGCTGCAAATATCGAAATTGTACAAAAAATCAGTCAGAAGGACTCCGAGATTATCTATACGAAAAACCTTAAAAGTAAGTCAATAAATAAATGGTCGTGGTAGTTGATGAATCTATTTATTTGGTTTCTTGCAATAGTCGACTTTCGAGATTATAATCTCGTCATCAGTTACAAACTGCACATGTAAAAAAACATTCGATTTAGTACAACTAACTTACTTCATAAAACGTGGTAGTACATACCGTCGGGTGTGCACTAATACTCATCAACGAAAACTGTCGGCATGGTACATATGAGAGTCGGTGAAATTCATTACAAATTCAATATAAAACAAAGAACAAAGGGTTTAAAATGCGCAATCGATATCAACGAACACACAACGAACGGTCGGATGCTAGAGTCAAGCCAATGCGCTGTGAAGACAGCCGTATAGGTTCAGTGTAAAGGCACTAGATGGCGCCACAAACACATACATAAAACATAAACCAACACACAAATCAGTCGCAAAAACAAATATTACGCAAATATAGGCGCGAGCATGTAAAAGTAAGGCCTACGAGAATAATCCAGCTGATACAAATCAATTAAAGACAAATATCGAGGCGCAAATAAGATTGATTTCGAGCGAAATGTGTGGACGAGTCTTCGTTCTCGATTTGAAGAGTGCATACAACGAAACGGACGTCATCTAGACAATATTATTTTCGGCACATAAATTTCCATTATCTATACATTACTTTTGCATAAATAATCAAACAAATTTTAGGTTTCTATTTATACACAAATTATAGTACTTATGCCCTTTTTGGTCTCGCTGTATAGGGAATTGTAGAAGATTCGATACTAAGCGGTTTCATTTTCGTTGGGCTATGCGCATGACGTCACTTGGTAATAAAGGCCTGCCTTATTCATCTAAAGACCTCCAGTTATAAGGCAATATAATGTGGATTGTGGATTGTACCTATGTTTTTTTATTTTTCTCTTTATGTGCTAAAAGGAGTATCAGTTTAAAAAAAAGTTATTTGTTTTAAGTTTACCACAATATTTCAAGTTTACTTTGTCATATTTACATTAAATACTTTTGCATATTTATTATTGAAGAAATAAAATTTATAGTTTAATTAATTTTCAGTTTAAATAAACAAAAATAATCCCAAAGGTCTTCCTTGCATTTCTTATTGTTATTAATAAAACCTACAAAGGTATAAGCAAGACAAAAATGTAAAAACTAGCAGAAACACTTTTATTTTTGGTAAATTTAAACATTTAAAAAACAAATTTGTTTCTTGTTGCCCAACTGGTCTGGAACAAATACCAGATAAATTACAAGTTCCAGCACAACTAATTCATTAGCCTGAATACTTATTTTGATAATGTATCCTAATGCCTATTGAACTCCTTCATGTTCAGACCCAAAGGCGACGATGTACGACTATGTGGAGGCAACTTTTCCCTTAATGTGTGCTTCAATTATCACTTTCAACTTCGCGGTAACAATTGTCACAAAAGACAAAGTAAAAAAACTATTCGACCGTCTGGCAAATTTTGAAGAATTCGGACCACCAACCCATATTGAAAATGTACGAAAACATTTGGAAGCCTTCACCGGTCTGTTATTTATGTACGTAACGTTGGCAGCATGGTTGATACCTATACAGATGCTAGCAGATATGAGGTCTTGTCGCCAACTGAACTACTTGCAAGGACGCGATGTTATATGCGGTTTTGCGACGAGCATGGACTACATGCTGTATAACATTAAAACTGGCTATCTGTGGTATATCCACGTCATCGTGCAATGCTATTGCTTATGGACGTTGTGCTTGGGTGGGATTATGGTAGGCTGTACTCTGTTCTCCGGAGCTGAATTGATCATTGCTAGGATTCAACATTTAGAGGAACTTGTGCAGGAAGCTATAAACGCTGATTATGATGACGAACTAAGGAGGATGAAACTAACGAAATGCATCAGATATCACCAAGATATCATAGAGTAAGTATAAATGATGATACTCGATCTTCATACACACAGAGTCGGCCAAAAAATGTATATGTTACGGTTAAAGTGATAAATGTGGTTTGTATTAATAACTACCGGCTATTATTAATAATAACCGCCTCATTTGGTCAATGTGATTAGAAACACTTAAATAATCACATGGACCGGCTATTATTAATAATTTCCTAACGGTTACGGTAAAAGTGATAAAAACGTTACTTTTTACAAAAGATCTTTTGTATACTGTCTTCAAAGAAGTTAGCTAAGTGATTTTGATTACTATGTAAGCTATTATATTTATTTTCCCGACGCAAATCATCAGTACGGCTAGCCCAATGACCAAAATTACGAATAACATAAAACATTGATAATACAGAATGTTTTCTTTTCTCTCCCTTGTACTTTAGAAACTACTGGATATAATTGGTAATGATATTTGGTATACACCCAAGGACGGCTCAATGACGAAAACATAAGTACATTTTATACAAAGTGTTTAAAAAAGTTAACCATTTTATTATCGATAGCGCCCATTTTTAATGCATGTGGGTAGTCTTTTTGTAAATGTACAATTACAATTTATTAAGTAAATTCTCAAATCTCAATTATCTTGAAATTTTGCACATTTAATAATAATTTTTTCAATATTGTATTTTTATGCAAATACTTACATGCAAGAATACGCGAGACTAGTTTACATAGATGTTTTTACATAAATTGCACCGCACAAATGATGCAAACATTTTTGTATGGTTCTGTTCCTAACACGGTATTTTTACTTTTGGTGTTTGACAATAAAGTACTATTTTATAAATAAATGATTAAACATTGTAACAACTTGCCCCAATCTTCCCTACATTAGGTTGTCCATTACCTATGCCTACCGTAAGCATATCTAATATCTGACGGATATAATCTGTTTTATAAGGCGATTGATATAAAAGTGTTTATCACCAACAAAAAAAAAAGACTTTTAAATAACTTTTTATTTAGATATATGCAAAAATATTACAATAACAAAAACACAAAATAATTCTCAAGTCCAGGAATCAGTTTAAAAATAAAATATATTCTTAATAAATAAAATTAATAGTAGGTAACTCAAATAAAATCTGTATCACATTTGTGCACTTACAAATCAAAAATAAACAATATTCATAGTAAATAATAAAATAAAAATAAAATACAGGTACAGTTCACATTTGTGTACAAAACAAAAGAAGACGTCCTATTGTTACAAACTTTATCTTGCTTTATTTTTACAATATAAATGGTGTAATTGTTCTACTACCGCAAAAAAATAAAGGTCTAAAATTAAATATAAAACGTTTTTTTTAAGTTTTGTATTAAAAAAGATACATAAATAATAAGTTATAAATAAAAATAATTTTTCTTGCCACGAATTGCAAAATACAAAAGCACTATGTACGTATGCACTGGCAGAATAATACAAACCTAGTTTCTAGTTTATTACTGAAGCCTCAATTACATTTAGCGAGGTTACACGCTGCTAGTTGGCGAATTCACTAGTTGCTAGTTAACTCGCCCAGTGTCATCATGTTCACAACGTTACTCGCAGCTTGTAAACTATCTGCGAACATGATGACACTGAGCGAGTTTACTAGCAACTAGTGAATTCGCCAACTAGCAGCGTGTAAACTCGATCAATGTAATTGAGGCTTTACTTAGCTTTTAAGAATTGCGCAAATAAGCATGCCCCAAAGAGTTACACACTCGTGCATGCAATTTGTATGGATTGGCATTTTTTAGTCTCGATTTGATAATCTTCCTTATTTTAGTCATGAGTAGTAACTAAATAAGTTAGTCAGGACTAACGTCACTAAAGGCCCAACACTGAAAACCCAGTGAATAGATTCGTTGTGTGGCGATTATGTAGATACTAACAGAATTCCAAATCTGAGGCTCTATTATATTGTAGCATCACCTTAATGCAATATCGAATTGAAATATATCACATTGACTACAGCATGCTGGAAACTATTAATAATAGCCGGTTCATGTGATAAATTCTTCACTTTAACCTCGCCACTTGGCTATTATTAATAATAACCGGTAATTATTAATAATAACCTATTTATCACTATGACCGTAACATATACACACTTTAATGGACTACCATTATGAACTTTGTTGGAGTTTGGATCTAATTACGGTAGAATTGTTGCAATGTGATGTTCTCTATGATGATTCTGTTAATCTCATGATTCTAATATCACCGTATGCCCTGCACAAACTTTAAACAAATTCCATTTGATACCAGAAAAAAAAACCAGTGGTATACAGTTTAATACTTTTCCGTCGATCCTTTATTTATGAGTATGTTTTGTGAATATAATACATAGTATATTATTTGACGAGCACTTAATTAAGGATAAAAATCGCGAGTATGAAGTTTATACGTAAGTTTATATTTATTTCCCTAATGTGAAAAATTATTTATTATTATTTGTTAAGAATACCCATTTATTAATTAAGATAATATATTCTATTTGTTACGAACTTTAATTTTTAAACTATTAAGCTATTTATTTGTTATTTTGTATTTCTTAAGAATATTCATTTGTTGTTTTAAATAACGATGTAGGTACTTATATGTAAAGTTGTTGCAAAAAAGTCAAATACCTCACTTATTACTTATGATTTTATTAAAAAGTAATTCTTAATTCAACACGGTATATGGGGGCCCCCAAATTCAGCATTACCCAGGCCCCCATGATGGCATAATGCGCCGCTGACCCTGAATATATTCGGTTTGTGGAACTCATCGAATGTGTACAATTTTGTGACCTTAACCTGATTATCCTGAACAATGTCCACCATTGTGACTGTGACGTCATGCTTCCCTTTCCCCACCAAGTTTGAAATTCAAAAACCGGCGGTAAATGTCGACTGGGTTAGGACGTTATAGCTTCGTTGTATAAACTTTCGGTTTGATTGCGGTCGTTGTTATCTAATTCTAGTACATATGCGTACAGGGCGCTAAGGTCTTGTATATCCGATCTTTTGTTTAAACATCTCGGGTTTTGTGTATGTGTATTTCTAAAAAGGAACGTTTGGCGTAATTTGGTTCGATGTCCAATATTTTTACTTCATCATATCTTATCTTGTGGTCTTTCTTGTGTACATGTGTAGCTAGCATGCATCCATCAGGGTTTCTTGAACAATCGCTTCGGTGTCCTGCTAATCTGCTTTTTCAGAGTTGAGATGTTTGTCCGATGTAGAACTTTTGACAATCTGCACATTGCAATCTATACACTACACTTGCTTGTGACAGGGTCGGGGTCTTGTCTTCTAGTCGTGTGCACACTTTTGCCACTGTTTTTATCTTTCTCACTGCGATTCTTATTTCTTCGTTTCTAAAAGTGTTAATCAATTTTTTAGTTAGGTCTGGTATATCCAAAAGCACACTATTCCTCTGGCTTTCCGCCACTCTTTGTGTTTCCACTGCATGTTCTGTATCTTCTTGTGTGTTCGACGTTGCGTAGAGTAAGTTTTTTAATAAGCCTCCTGGATACGAGTTGTCTAGGAGGATCTTTTCGAGCTTCATCAAGTTAGCTTGCAAATATCTTTCGTCACTTATAGTGTGGACTCTCTTTTTCATTTCTTTAATACCAGTCCAAGATTAATTTGCCCTCTGTTGTTCTCACGACCCTTGTATCCAAGAATGGTCCTCTTGTTCCAAGGTGAATTGGAGATGGGTATTGTATCCATTGAAGACGTGCAAAATATCCTCCATGCCATCTTCAGGCACTGAGGTGATCAAATCATCTACAAACTTCTTGATAAATGGAACCTGATATGTCAACTTCGGAAAGCTCTCCTCCAACGAGAGTATCCATTATGTATTGAGATAAGATGAGGCTCAGTTCTGAGCCCATAGCACAGCCAATTATTTGTCTGCAATAAATTCCGTTAAATACACAATAGCTGTTGTCTAGTACAAACTTAACCAACCTCCAGAAGTGACACTCACTCATTCCTTTTGCGGTGTCCTTTATTCCATCCCACCTCTGACACAGAACCTTCTTCACCAAATCCTGTGTAATGTTTCCAAATAGATTTATTACGTCTAGCGATATGTCTATGGTTGAGTGGAATAGACATATTTTACATGCATCCAGCAAATTTAAACGTGTCACATAGTAGATGTTTTCCTTTTCATAAAGATCTAGAAGTTTGCGATGAATTTGGATATATTTTGGGTTGAACTCCGCAGGCCTGAAACAATCGGTCCAAGTGGAATATTTTCCTTATGTAATTTCGGATTACCATAAATCCTTGGACAGCATGTGTTATAACTCTTATACTTCTTTGCTCCTTCCTTCGTTATTAATTTCTTCGTTTCTAACTCAGCTATCAGTTGGTTCGTTTTTCCTTGTACCGTGTGTTGGATCCGTTTTTAATTAAATAATTTCTTGAAATTTTTGTTGTCGCCCAAGATTTCCATCATCTTAGTATCATACTCCTCCCTTAACATAACCACCGTCGTTCCTCCCTTGTCACTATGCAATGTAATTACATCGTTATGATCTTCTAAGAATTGTTTGGTAAATTTTAACATTTTGTTCAGGGGTACAAGGGCCATAGATTTATTTGTAGGGTGATTAGTAATAATATTTGTTACGTAAGTACGTAGGCTTTCACGGCCAGAACCATTTAGAAAATAAACTGCTTCCGGGTTATGTCGTGTATCGAGATTAATACTGACGTTTCGTTGCTCGCTTCTTCAGAGCTAATTCAACACTGAAGACCTACCAAAGAAATCTCCCTTATATACCTAAATTTACACATCACTGCGCACATCTGGAGCTACCGCTCCCATGTGCTTTACCACCTGACCGCGTTAGGATCGATTTCCCTACTAATGTCAGTGCCGTCCTCGCGATTGATGTTGTCAGGATGTTTCGATGGCTCCTCTAATAAGCCTTTGATGATAATTACCCACCCTTGCCAACATCTTCACGTCATCGAAATCCATTATGTGTCCCGACTCGTGGCAGTGTTTAGCAACAGCGGACTGTTGACACCCTAGCCGGGTGTCTCTACTGTGCTTCTTGACTCGACATTCGATGCTTCGTCCTGTCTGTCCTACATAGCATGTTCCACACTCACATGTTATCTTGTATACCCCTTCGTTCTTCAGGAGTGGTGTGATATCCTTTGGGTTAGGCAAAAGATCCTTTACCTTAGCTGGTGCTCTGTACCTTACCGTGATACCCGATTTCATCAATAATCTACCGATTCTTTCTGATACCCCACTTACGTATGGCAAGAAAGCGAACCCCTTTGACTCTTGCGGTTCCTCTGAGACTTGCGGCTTTCTTACTGTGACACCCCGTATGACAGACTTGGTGTATCCATTATGACCTAGGGCCCACTCCAAGTGTTTCCGTTCCTCATCCAAGGTGCTGGAATCGCATACCTTCTCGGCTCTGTTGAACAAAGTGTTAATAACACTTCTCTTCTGTTGAGGATGGTGGTGTGATTTGGCGTTCAGGTACTGATCGGTATGTGTCTTCTTACGGTAGACAGTATGTCCAAAGCTACCCGTTGACGTTCTATATACCAGCACATCCAAGAATAGTAGCTGATTATCTTCTTCTATTTCCATCGTGAATTTGATGGAAGGACTAACATTGTTCAGGTGTTAAGGAACTCAGTAAGTTTACCTCTACCGTGTGGCCAAACCACAAAAGTATCATCGACATATCTGACCCAATGCTTGGGTTTGAAGGGACTTGACCTAATGGCTTCTTCTTCAAACAATTCCATGAAGAAATTAGCGATTACCGGTAACAGAGGTGAACCCATGGCTGCACCCTCTACCTGCTCATACATCGCTCCCGCCCACTTGAAGTATGTGGTGGAGGACAATACTCTACAAGATCCGGTACATCGGTTGGTAGACCTAGGGGGACAAGTGTTGCCGGAAGGCAACCGACTGCCTACTTAACCGGAACACACGTAGAGTGATGTTACGTCAAACTTACGACTATATCCTGAGGACCATGACAACTTCTTTCAAAAATCTGAATAAAATGTTCAGAGTTCACAAAAGATGTGGTTTGTCCTATAAACGGTTGGATGGTTTTGGACAAGTATTTTGCCAACAAATAGGTTGGGGAGCCTATTGCGCTAACGATTGGTCTCAAAGGTACGTTATCCTTGTGGATTTTTGGCAAACCGTCGATCCTAGGTGCCCTAGGGGCTTAAACAAAAAGGCTTCTTTGTTCCTGTATGGGAATCGATGATGACTTAACCTCCTGCACTCGCCTTCCTATCTTATCTGTTGGGTCCTTGGAAATTTTACTGTACGTCTTCGGGTCCAATAGATCGTTCATCTTCCTGTTGTAGCCCTCCTTGTTCAATATCACCGTTGCATTCCCTTTGTCCGCTGTTAGTACTGTGATATCCTTGTTGTCCTTGATGGTCTTTAGAGGGTACTTCTCTTCTTTGGTAATATAGCTCTTCGGCTGGGTAGCTTTCCTAATTACCTGGAAACCTCTTGACGTATGTCCTCTGCTTATACACCTCGAATTTTGTACAATGCGGTTTCTACTTCCGTAATAATTTCCTCCTTAGGTATTCTTATCAGTGCGAATACAAATGTCAATCCTTTGCCTAGGACCGACAATTCACCAGTGGAGAGGTGGTGATTGATTGGACATATTTAGAACTACTTTGTCCACAGTAGTAGTTTTGGCCATAATCTTCTTAGCCTCTAACTTAACAAACTTTTTCTTGTGAGATTCGGTTGCTTTGTCAAACTGGAATTCCGCCTTTCTCCATGTGGTCGAATCAACCTTACCCCAATCTTAGGTTGACAATTATTTGCTAATTTGAGATGAAGTTTTAGCAATTCATCTGTAATGTCTTGTAAAGATCGGTACGTAAAATGTACCCTTTCACGTAATAAGGCATTCTCCGTTCTCCTCAAAATCTTCTCAAAAAAAATAATCAGCTGCCATTCTTGGATGTCCTGGTATACAGAACCTCAACGGGTAGGCTTAGGCATACTGTCTACCGTAAGACGACACATACCGATCGGTACTTGAACGCCAAATCATAGCACCATCCCCAACAGAAGAGAAGTATCATTAACACAGTTCAACAGAGCCAAGAAGGTATGCGACTGCAGCACCTTGGACGAGGAACGGAAACACTTGGAGTTTGCCCTACGTCAGAATGGAGACACCAAGTCTGACATACGGGGTGTCACGCAAAGAAAACCGCAAGTCTCAGAGGAACCGCAAGACTCAAAGGGGTTCGCTTGCTTACCATACGTAAGTGGGGTATTAGAAAGAATCGGTAGATTACTGAAGAAAACGGGTATCACGGTAAGGTAGAGAGCACCAGCTAAGGATCTTTTGCCCAACCCAAAGGAAATCACAGCACTCCTGAAGAACGAAGGGGTATACAAGATAACATGTGAGTGCGGAACATGCTATGTAGGACAGACAGGACGAAGTATCGAATGTCCAGTCAAGGAGAGACACCCGGCTACGCAAGATTCAACAGTCCACTGTTGTTCAACACTGCCACGTGTCGGGACACACAATGAATTTCGATGACGTGAAGATGTTGGCAAGGGTGGGTAATTATCATCGAAGGCTTATTAGAGAAGCCATCGAAATTTACAAACATCCTGACAACATCAATCGCGAGGACGGCACTGACAATAATTACTAGGGTGTGGAAATCGATCCTAACGCCGTTACTCGTTTATTATTGATTTAGACATTAAAAGTTCACAAAAATGAACTCACAATAATTCGACAATATGTTTTTAATACTTTCACCTTTAATTTTTAACTGATCTGTTGGCATCGGCGCTTTGTTTTGATAGGTGTGTATTTGTTTTTGCTTGTTCACTTACTCGAGGTCCTTTACGCATTTTACTTAACGGCACTAGTGGTTAGTCGCAATGTAAGCGTCCTTATTTCCACACGTGGTGCCGTTTCTGACATTTTATGTAACCGCCAGTCACATGGGTCGTCAGTTTTGTTGAAATTGTTTAGTTTATATGACTCAATTGTGAGTATATTCTTGACAGAAAGTGTGTACATTTTTTTAAATGGAACGCCCTGTATATCATCCATATTATGATTACTAAGGAAGTAGTCTTTCCAACTGTGTAAGTTGCACCTGTGTAAAGTAAATAGTTTCTGAGATATTCAGTTATTTGTCAAAAAATTGAAACTACTAAAGTAATACAAAAAAATTGGAATAAATTATTTCATTGGACAAAAGCAACGCATTTTGTAAAATACACTAAGTACAACTTGTGGAGAATTTTATCCTTTACAAGTTCTCAAATAAATATTTCTTATTTTGGATGTACAGGAAACAATATACTTTTAAATTAAAACTGACTTTGGTCGCCTTATTGTCACCGTGGCAAAGTGTGCTCGTATCCGGCTAGGTCGAAAACTTATTCCGACTATCGAAAAGTACTAAATTACGAATTGTTACCACCTTAGCCTTTTCTTAATGCTCGCTTATTGCTTGTCCTAATGCAGGGACCTTGTGGAACTGTGGAGTTTTTGTATATCTGGCAAAGAAATAGTAGATTTTTTGATCACTTTCGTCCGCTAGACTTTCAAGCTTTCTTAGCGTTTAGAGCAGGATAGTTTTGGATTAATTAAAAACCAATTGTTTTTGAGTTATTGCGTGTTCTGCTTAAAACAGTAGTTTATGTATAAAACATATCTCTGTTACTTTACTTTGTTCGACGTGATATGATGCAATATAACGTAGAGTGCCTGTTCATAGTTTAGGCTGACATCTTGAATACAGTTTTTCAATTTCAGCAAGTCGTGCCACAAGGCGACATTTTTAAATTTTTGGTTACATTTTGGACTCTTATGTATTTTGTCATATTTTCTTTAGCTTCATCACGTGATATTTGTTACTGATACCTTGACGTATGCATAGCAAACCCATGTGATGATGCAGGGGCAGCACATCATCTTGTTACCTCTTCCTTATTCTTCCTTACTACTTTAGTAACTGTTTTTATCTTACAGTATAGTAAATGAAATGAACCAAGCGTTTTTCATAATTGCCACTCCAATGAAGATAAATTATGGTGTGGTTATAGGGTTACAAGTTCTCTCACTTCTAATGGTAAATATCCTAAGGAATTTTTCGAGCTAAGTAGTATTAGTATTATTTGCAGAAAATCACTCTTAGGACAGGCTCAAATTGCTTAGGGTGGGTTACGGCGGTATTCATGATTTGCCTATCCGCAGATAGATTAATGGGAAAGGTACCAACCATACGAAAGAAAAACAGTTAAGTAAAACGAATTGATTTGCAGAGTTACGATTTAGCGACCAGTATTTACGTTACCGAATGGTATAATCTTAACGTATCAATGAGAAAGGATATTGTACTGATGATATTAAGAGCACAGAAACCCTTGACCATCAACACGGGAGCTTTAGGTCCTATATCTATGAAGTTGTTTGTGGCTGTAAGTATATCATTTCAGATCACATTATTCAAATATCCAGATGTATGAGTCTGAGTAAACGATTATTAGATAGAAAAAAGATAATTATTCTTAATTCTTAAGAAAAATTTTAATTTGAAATAACTTATTTTCCTTTGCTTACAGATCATGAAAGCGGCTTATACATATGGAACGATGAAGAGTGGGTTTTAGTAATACACAAATTATGCCTAAAAGCAAAGCGTATGTGTCCACTTGAAGCCCCCCGTCTACACAACCTACTAGGTCTGGCACATTACGAGTTAAATTGATTTACTATATTTTAATTAAGTTATTAGTATATTACACTAATAACTATACTAATAGTGAAACTAATCTTTTGTATTTCGAAAACGAACCAAATAACAAAAAATTAAAATGACATTTTTACTCATTTTTTAGTTCAATAATATAATTATTCTTTTTATTTGATAGCTGTATTTTCAAAACGTTCGATCTGATTGTTATCTATATTTAATATAATCTACTTCAAATATTCTGTACATTTTAAAAGCTACGTACACTGCATATGCAAACAAATATACACAATGTTAACCTTTTGGCGTTGCGAAAGATTTTTGTTTTAACCTCGTTCCCACGTGTACTCCATAGTCCATGTGTACATCCTGATTATTTGCCAGAAAACATTTTTCTATTTACAATGATACCAAATGCTTAATACTTTGCTGAAAATCGTTGCGTGGAAATGTCGTTAAAGCCGTGGAAAAAACAGAATGTCATCATGAACACAAAAACATTCATCGTCATATTCATATTAATTTATTTCAACAAAGGTACAGTTACTAGGCATATTACGTCAACAGAAAAGAAAATACAAATAATGAAATCACAAACATCAACATTCCAAATATCCAAAGCTGAATCAGAAAGTTAACTTCGTTAATCATTAATCCGTTAACGAAAAACTTAACTTTGTTAACCGATAGTCCGTTAATTTGTTACAAATGTAACGAAAGTTAACGTTAACCGTTAATCGTTAACTTTTTATAAAAAACAAATATAGGTTATGTTGAGTGCCGATCTACCCATGAGTATGCAACCCAAATAACTGCGGACCTTTCTTGCGGTTGTATATCTAAAAATTGCCTTAGACACTTTTCAAGCTAGGTACAGTGTACCGTGGGTACAGTGGTAACTAAAAGAACTACATTGCGAGATACAAAGATCGAAAAATCAACTAAAGCTACTTTTATATCTATACAGTTCCAACCTGCACTTTCAACAATGCAGTTTTGAAAAATTACATGCAATTTTATGACAATTTGTACACCATTTACATCTGCGCAACTTTAATAAATCGCATGGCTTGAACATCAGTGATTTTTATTTTTCGACAACAATAGTTGCTTTGGTAGCAAACATAACCTTCATGCTTTGCTACTAAATTATTGATTACGCTTTTCTTCCACACACAGTAATAGCTGTTTTCCATTTACATGTATTACGCACTCATTACGTTTAACTCTAGCGTACGCTGGGGCAAATAGCGCTGGCCCGTTCGGCATCGTAATGGGAACGTGTCAAGAAATGTCGCAACGTGGCAACCATGTGGCAACGTCAAATGAGAAGTGACATAACCTTTAAAAATAATAGAAACCTTCAAGGGCTTCGTCATAGTCCTATTTATTCAAATATATCGAATATGTTTCAGTAGCTAAAGGTCTTTTAACAATAATGAGCGAGATTAACCGAGTAAATCCATCTATATAATGAATTTTACGTTGTTAACAAGCACCTAACCTATTGCAAAACGACAAATGTCACTGATGTCAGTTGATCGGTGCTACAAGCACCACTCGCAAACTAGGTGCAATAGGGGAAAGGGGAAGGGAGAGTTTCGGAGAGTTGCATCAACTGCAAATTGGAATAGGAACGCTCTCCCATTGGCCCTAGAGTGCGTCAGGGTTCGTCAAAGCATAATTGGAAAACAGCTAATATCACAGCAAACAATAACAAATAACGAAATGCGGAATAGGTTATGTTTCGCGTGTATAAACAGTGGTGTCGCCAAATTTTCGTTTTAGACAAAAATTCTTAGATTGTTGCTTCAAGCGCACGCACTTACATATGTAGAACTGATCAAACTGATGCTAATTCCATGTAACTTGGTAATTTTAAAATGTGTCATACAGTAAAACAAAAAGGCACATTGGACTTGACGAATTTAATCGCGCGTTTGAATTGCACAGAATGAAGTGGGGGCTTAAGGGGGTTGGAGTTGAAATAACTAAATCAACTCGCGCGCATGCTTTTTATACGGACGCCACGTCACACAAAGTAGTACATCACACATGTAAACAAAATCAAGTCCGAACTTGCACTTAATGCCTATACAACCATTTGAAATATTTATTGATGATATTTCCGATTTAACGGACTTGAATTAACGGATGATGAATGTAGCGAAAGTTAGTCAGTCCGTTAATGGTTTTGAAAGTTAACTTAAAAGTTAATTCGTTAACGAAAAATTTAACTTCGTTAATTAACGATTAACGGATTAACGCTTTTGTGCCCAGCTGTAGCATGCGGCCGCCACAATGTATAAATCTACAATAGTAAGCAGGCGTAATTTAATAAATAAGGGTTTGCAGTGGTGTCCATGACGAGCATCGCAAATAGAAGCAGCACCCTGTGAGTGGACGGTGATGCGCCCCAAACCAAAAGTCCATATTGTATATGAGAGCACAGGAGCGAATGGTAAGCAATCATGACTACCTCATGCGTCGCGGTCTTCTAAAGAACTCTTAATAAGAACAGAGCCTTGCTGAGTCGACCACAGACCACTTGAATGTGCTCCCTCCAACATAGTGTTGGGTCAATGGTTATCCCAAAGAGTTTGATTGGCTTAGAAATCTCGGAGGCGTGATGGAGGCAAAACTTGCCATTTTCAGTTTTTGTCTCATTTAGCTTCAACCGATTTGAAATGAACCACCCAGATGCCTACTCCAAATTATCAGCAGACAGACGTGGCGCCTCACTCTCAAGGGATCCGATGCTGAGGTAAGATGTATCGTCGGCGTAAAATGTGACTCTGTACTGAATCCGAGCACACGCTGTATGGTAGGTCATCCACGTATACCAAGAAGAGCAATGGGCCCAAAATGTTACCCTGAGGGACACCAATGGCCACCGGCTCCGGGTCTGACCGCGTCGGCCCGTCGACCCCCTGGAAGCGGTCCGAGACAAAGGATCGAATTAAACTGCTCGGTACTCCCCTAATGCCCTTCCGCTCGAGCTTGATATGCAGGATTTCCGGATCCAGGCAGTCAAATGCCTTCTTCAGATCGATGCACGTAAGGATTCCCACCTTCTTTTCGTTTAGCGCCTGTGAGATGTGCTTGACTATTCTTAGTATCGCTCCTGTCGTAGATCTACCCGGACGAAAGCCAAACTGAGCAGACGACAACAGAGAGCTGGACTCCAGAAAGGAGATTAAACGCTTCTGGATCAGCGCCTCGAAAAATCTTCGATAATGCGGGCAGAATTGAAATTGGGCGGTAATTGTCAAGCACGCTCCTGTCCCCTTTTTTGTGTATGCAGATTAGTGAAGAGACTTTTAATATTGAGGAAAATATTCCCGCCGCAAAAGAAGCATTTATAATGTGAGACAGTGGTACCAAGATGCTCGGGACTATTTCCTTCGTCAATTCCTTACTCAATTTTTATCACAAAAGGAACAAAAAAAATCATTTTGTTTATTAATCTAACTAAATCTAACTAAATGTATTTTGGCCGATATTGTATTACTGGCGCCCTCTTGTGTGATGTAAATGTTTTTTGGCCAATGAGTCAGCTTTTTGCAGGAGTACTTCATGAGTACACTATGGAAAACATAATAAGAAACACGCGGAAACACTATGCAAAACATAATATCCAATAAGCAGTTATCAGTTAAATTGGCAAGGGGTTTAACCATAAGGTTTAGTTAAGATCCAAGCACTCCCCGGGGTCCGAGGAAGAAAGTATATTGCACTCCACTTGTTTTCTTAGGATTTTACTATCTGCTATAGGTTGCAAAAGAATTGAGCTCTGTGTTTGAAGGCTCGTAACTCTGTAACGACTGAACAAAATAATAAAGAAAAATGAGTGAAATAAAGAAAATAGCCAATATATTTTGTTACGTAGCTTAATGGGGGACGGCTCTAGGTCAGGATGGAGATGTAAATAAAAGTCGCACTGTTGTTTAACACCTAGTTCGTGTATTGTTGACAGGCATGTAAAAGCGTAATTTACCGCGTAAATTACCGAATTAATTACCGTAATTAATGGTAATTTACCGATTTTTAATTACCGTAATTTTCGGCGTAAATTACCGATGGTAATTTACCGTCAATTTATATTACCGTTGGTAATTTACCGACAATTTTAATTACCGTTGGTAATTTACCGGAATTGTTAAATTAATTTCAAAGACATTCAATCAGTAGACGCATGAATTCGCCCCACCCCTCCTAAGCAGTCGACAAGTGCACTGTTCTTTGCGTTTGCCTTGGAAGTACCTACCTAACAATCCGCGTGGTGCATGGTCGGACTCGTGCGTGACAATGTTATTTAAAGTGTCATTTAGCCAATGGAAATGGGTCTATGGGTAAAGTTAACACATCCAATGACAGTCCCATCGCCCGTAAACGTTATATTTGTACTATTCCAAATAATCCGACATTACTTGAGAAAATACAGAACTAATATTTTGTATGTAATGAATAGAGAAGTGGAAAGCCCATTCGCCAATGGCGACCAATCCAACAAATCCGATAATGCAGCTCTGAAATTAGAAGCCATTTATTGTCAGAATTCACTTTTTAATGTATATGCCAGTGTTAGAAAAATGTCAAATGACAAAAAACTCTCTGTGAACCGGAGAGTTATTTTGTGAATGTGGACAGAATTAAATTGTTTATTTTCTACTATTATTATTCTGTTTGATTTTCCTGTTTTTGTAGAGTGCTATAAAATAGTATTTCTATGTAGTCTTTGCTTTGGTTTTAGTACTATCAAATCAGGCAAAAGATCAGAGATAGCTAGTTATCCACAAAATAATAATTTAAGGTTACCAAACATTTTTATTAACATTAGTAGTAAACATCACAGTGATCTGTTTAATTTAACATTTTGAATTTAAATCAGCGTAATTTAACATTTTGAATTTTTAATTACCTGGTAATTTAAAGAGGCGTAATTTACCATTTTGAATTTTTAATTACCCGGTAATTAAACCAGCGTAATTTACCATTTTGAATTTTTAATTACCCGGTAATTTAAACCAGCGTAATTTACCATTTTGAATATTTAATTACCTGGTAATTTAAACAAGCGTAATTTACCATTTTGAATTTTTAATTACCCGGTAATTTAAACCAGCGTAATTTACCATTTTGAATTACCCGGTAATTTACGCCATCGTAATTTACCATTTTTAATTACGTGGTAATTTAATATTTGAAATTAATAATTTTAATTTCAACGGTAATTTACGAAAAAAATTAATTACCGTAATTTAACATCCCTGATTGTTGACCATACAGAATTCCAACATAACAGCTGACTGGAGTCAGTGAAACACGATAGTTGGGCGTATACTATACTCAGGTGCCGCAAACTACTGATTCTCTTCCCATCGCATGCCGTGGCTTTTATATTAAAGTTGGCAAGACGTCATTACCTGTTTGGGGCAACCAAAAATCCTGAGTTGGGATTTTTGGCTGCGCACGGTTTTTCTGATATTATTAATGCTAGATTTGCACGTTTTGAACTCGTGCTACAAAAGAATGTCTTTGCGCCGATTTCAAGACGCCTGACGTCTGCGTTTCTGAACGAGCAAAAGTATTATTGTAAGTATTATTATTATTTCTTTTTTCTTCTGTTTTTCTTTCTTTCTCTCCATTATTTGTTTTGTCTTACTATTTGTGTATTTCCTTTTTTGTACTTGTTTTTTTTCTTTTTTCCCCTTTTCCTTTTCTTTTTTTGTATAATAATACTAATAATAATAAACAGATTTATTCACCAACCAAATAAGCATTGGACAAGTCAAAAGAAAGTACATGTAATGATATAAATGTATACATCAAACCAAATAGAACCACAATATAAATTGCAAAAAATTAAATATCACTTCTGAAGAAGTCGGCCACCGAATAATAGGCTTCATCCACCAACAGCTTTTTGAGACAGTCCTTAAACTTTTTTGTTTGAAGATTCTTTAACGAATCCGGCACTTTATTATAGATTTTTAGCAACTGCGTGATGACCCCTCTATGGATAGTTGCAGACGTTGTCTGAGGACATTTCAGATTGTGCTTGAACCTAGTATCGTAATCATGCTCCATTTGATACTTTTCAAAAAGCTATATAATCTGGTGTGTGTTTTCGCTTATTCCGCTATTTTTTGCCACTTATTCCGGTCCTTGATGCTGCTTCTACATTTTCTTTACATATCCTTTTCTCTCATTTTACCTGGTTTAAGCATGGTTCGGAGAGTCCATGTTCCCTCTCTCATTTTATTTCTCTTCCTTCTTTTGTCTGTTTCATCTAATGTCTTTCCATAGTTCCTCCTCGACTGTGATTCTTGCTGGTTGTTTTGTTTACTTTTGGGCTGCTTTCATTGGTTTGTTCCATCTCGTAATCCATGTTCTTTGCCTTGTTGTCTTTAGCCTCTCCCACATCTCCCTCCAGATTTAGCAGTTTCTTGACTGCCCACCCTCACCTAAACCATCTGTCACAATAATTTCAAATTTTGTTCAGGTAACATTTGGATTATCATCTACACATTGGAGGTTGTGTTTTATTAAATTTTTATAAAATAAAGGGTGTAAATGAGTGTTTTATGGTATAATAACATAAAAGTTATTTGGGAATTGACTCTTGGAATTGACAACTTGGCTCCCCTCGGGGAAAGGGGATTACGCGCGCATAATGAACATGCGCGATGATTTCAAACGATCAACTTTCAGGACCGTATTCAATATTTTTGCCTTTTTCTCGATCGGGTTTTTTTAATAAATAGCATACGTTATGTTTTACTTTGCTTATGGAATTATATAGAATTTTGTTTTGTGATTTATTATTCTTCTGGTGGGTTCTGGGACCAAACCGAACGGTCCGGTATTCTCTGTAAATGTTTGAATTGCGTCAAGTATTTGTCGTATACTTTGAACGGTTTGTGCAATTCCAGAAGAACCACCAACATTGGAACTACTGTCGCTGTCGCTGTCGGAACTTTTTGTATCATTATATTTAAGACTATATTTGTAAAGCACACCACCGCACTCATTATCTGTACAGTGTTCATATAGCATACGTTTAACACATATTTAATTTTAATGTCTAGTTGTTTTTGCAACTTTATTTGTTTAAGTATGCCCAGATTAATTCAATTGCTACAGGTAACCAAAATTATTTTGCTTCATTGTCTTGGATTTGCTTTGCAACAGAATCTAATAGAAGTACCTTCTCATGGTGGCGCAGTTTTGACAGGTGCAACAGCTATGTTTTCCTCTTGAGGTAGGCTTTTTCCAAGTTATAGTTGGATTTCTGTAAACAGGACATTGCATGGTATGGCGCTTAATCAATAATGGATATTGAGAGTAAAAACGGTTTTCCTTGAAAGAAGTTACTGACTTAGAAGGTATAGACTTTGACATTGTTTTACTTCCTTGGAATAATATTTCGACATTTCTTCAACATTTTTTGTTCTGAATACTTACGCAAAACACGTACGAAACGCAGCATAGGTAACCACCTTAGCTACGCAATATAGTTATTTATGTACCAAGGGCATTAAACGCGTGGTATTAAGATTAAAGGTATGATCCATTTTTGGACGAATTTACGACCGCTACTGCGCAGGTGATATATAGACAACCAACATTGCGTATGTCAAACTTAGGGGTTATGCCACTAACAATTTATAGAATATAACAGACAAATATACTTGTATAAAAAGAAAACTTTCAAGCGTTTGCATTATGTGCGCAGAAATAAGCACAATAAACAAAAATTGGTTTGGTACTAGTTATGTTTACGTTATTAGGGGTTATGCCACTAACAATTTATAAAATATAACCGATAAATGTACTTGTATAAAAAGAAAACTTTCAAGCATTTGCATTATGTACGTAGAAATAAGCATAAATAAACAAAAATTGGATTGGTACTAGTTATGTTTACGTTATTATTCTTCAACCATGCAGCGCCGCCCAGCGGATATTAACGTAACGAAGATTTTCGCAGACTCTCATCCCCACTCCACATGAGTATGAGCATACCTCTAATAATAATACCACGATTAAACGGATCGGCCCTCGACCTTTCTAAATATTTTGACGTTATCAAGTGACATGCGTGTCTACGGAGTTGAATAACAATACAAACAATTCGGAGTTGAGTGACAATACAGACAATTAATTGTCAAACTTATAACTTAATGGCCAATAATTGACATTGATGAGTGACAATACAGACAATTAATTGTCAAATTTATAACCTTAATCGCCAGTAATTGACATTGACGATTTAAAATTTACAATTTGAATGACAAAGTTTGATATAATTGGCATATAACCATGGCAACCTTTAATGCCCGCGCGGGGGTTAAGAAAAGTATACCCCACTAATGAACATTTTTGTTAGTGTTTAGAGAAATACTATTTGCAATGGAAACTAACCACAGGTGATATAGGACGTAAAAAAACACATGAAACAAACGGTAAAGTCAAAGGTGTCTTAGAAAAACAACTTTTTTTTTCTAAATTGCGGGTTCGAAATCACGTAAAAACGATAAATAATGCAAACTTATTTCATAGGTAAAACCTTTCTATTTCTTTATGGTCTATTTTGGAAAGTCATTTTCATAAAATAATAATGTATAAGTACCAAAAAAAATAATGTCGTTATCTAATATTTTATTTCTTTTATATACTTTCAAATATGCAATACTACGTCAGAAAATCACAGTAAAAATTTGATATCTCCACAACGTGTATTAACGCTAAGATTCCGAACCTACGGTACACATCCGGTAGACTACATCCGCCCTCGCGGGCGTTAAGAAGCATTTTTTGCCCCGGTATCTAAGATGTAAAATATCACTTTATGATCATCTAGGACATAAAATAATCAAGCGAATATTTATGTACGTCAACCTGTTATAGTATATTATTGTGATCTAAGAAATATTTGGTTTAGTTATTTTGTTTGTTTGCTACTGATTGAAAGTGCATTAAAAAGCATGTTTACAGACAGTTCTTATGGTATTTAATAACAGTAATTATAATTAATATAAATAAAAATATTACACAAAAAAAGTCAAAGCTATTTAAATCAACAAATACGATGTTTATTGTGATCCCTTAATCCTAAGTGCGGGCCATGTGCCGGATGCTCCAATTCCGAGCCGCTCACGGGTTACGTCCGACAACGTGACGTGTTGCGCGGTGCCCGAAAATTATATAAATTATATTTATATCGCTATATATAATTAATGAACAACTCAAAATTATTTCTATTTCAATACTTGCATTAAGGGGAATCCATACCCCCTACGTTTTACTTGCAAAACACGCAAAAGTTCTGAGGCTTTTTCTCAGCAATTAGTTCACATAATCGTAAAAGAAATACACAAAATTAAAGATAAAAGATATGTAATTTTGCGTCTAGTGGTAGATTTTTGATAGTGCTGTTCGTTTTTGACAAATATATTTCTGAATATGAGATAAAATTGGCTGATTTTGCATTTTTTTTACGAAGAACTCAGGTTAAAATTGAAAAAAGTGCCACTTAATAGGTCTAAGTTACACCTTTCTCTATAAGTGTACAAAAGTTCACGTAAAAATATCAATATCTTACATGCTTTTTTCACTCAAAACTTTACTTCTTCGAGTACATGAATAAGTTATATTTTATCACGTAGCGTGGATACAACAACAACAAGTAATACATATACATTACCACAGCAAGTAATACACCTTTATCTATAATTTGATGTATAACATGAGAGAATTGATACAACATTAAGCTGAGTATGGATGCTTATTTTATAGGACGTACCAGCAGTATTGATTCCTCTTAAGGCTCCGTTTTGAAAACTATATATAATATTTCTTTGCGATGTTTTTTTTTTTGCTGGGAGTGGTCAGCCTGTCCCCCACCAATGTCAATCTGTAGTCACCAGTTATAGGCGGTGTTTAAAGCTCCTGACGTCTGCTGTCTACACCGGGCAGCAGTAACATGGGCAAATAAATACATTTCTGGCAATTACACTTTATTATCGCATTTACAATGTTTCGGTTAAAATTGTACTTAAATAAAAAATTTATTTTTTTATCATAAGTTGGGAAAGATGTAGAAGTAAAATTAATTTTTATCTTTGCAAAAAATTAATTTTCATCCAGCCCAACTCGTTATTTATCTAAGAAGTTACACTAAATTTTGTAAATAGCGTTTTTATTTGAAAACGTGTTTTAGGAGAAGTAGAACGGCTGCTCTCTAAAATGGGGTACACTTTACACTTCTATCGCGCTCATTGAGATACCTAGGGGCAGAAAATTTTTAAAGTCCAATCTTTGATGTAGAAATGATTTTTTTGTTTAGTCGTTTAGTCATTTAGTCATGAAGCTTCAAACACAGGCCTCAATACTTTTGCAGCTGATAGGAGTAATTTCGTTGGTAACGTGAATTGTTTTAATAGCTGTGAATCGGAAACATTCAATGTATATTAGATCTTTTTACGGACCAGGCTTATCGCTTTGACATGGTGTGTGTGACGATGGCCGATGGAATTTGAAATTCCAAAATCATCCCCATTTTGGTTAGAGTAAAATAAAAATGCATGTGATTTGTAAACAGATTTATTTTATTTATTTTCATGTTACAATGTGGTTTCTTCGTAACACGTGAGCTAACTGACTAACCTGTCATGTCATTTTGAAAAGATGCTGGTTTGTATTGCTAACAATTACAAACGAATAACAATACGTGGTAAGTATTGCCTAAAAGTAGTATGTGGCCGGCCAAGAAAACGTGACCGCTATACCTCGTCCACACTGCTCAAGATAACTTTACATTATACTCTCGACAAATTTACAAACGTTTCAAGTATGTACTTATATTTTGGTTTCTATAGAGAGGTAATGTACCTACGTGCCTGTGTTAACTATTATTTGCATTCGAGTAAGCTTTGTACGTACTATATTTTTTTTGGTTGACTTTGTTCCATGGAACAAAGTGAAGTGGGCTGGCCCGTTTAACCTTCCCGCTCTGAATGTGATTCACGAATGCAAATAAAGTAACAGGTGCCGTAGATCAGTGTAATAGATTAGAAATAATACAATGTTTATGCACAATTTATTATAGTTTTCATCTAATCTAGTTGAAATATTGGAGCGCTTCCCTATAGTTGGTCTCTATTCGGTATATTTTTCGATATATTATTTTCGTTAAACTCGTCACTAAAAAAACGTCAAAATTACCAGGCATGGAAAACTGTAGTATGTTATTTCTTTATTTTGTGTTTAGTTATTGGAAAAGGCTGCTAGATCTGTACCT